>JAZFAU010000072.1:822500-1001186 GCA_037178615.1 Dione vanillae
TAAGTAAGTAATGTGAAGAATTTTATATAGCAGCATGTAAGAAAAATATCAAAATTGACGAAACAAAAAAGATAAAAGAGTAAAAAATGTAAAGTCATAAATTTAATCTTACCAAACGGAGACATGAAAATTATTCCCTGAGCGGGAGTCAAACTCGTACGTACTTGTACGTATCTCACTGACTCACTGATGGCCTCTCAGTATAAAATTATGATAAGCAGTATTTGCATCATTTTACGTTTTATAAAAGAAATCATCTAAAACTTACCTCTATAACTTTTGTCTTCTTGTTAATGCCAAGTTATAAGATGAACAGAGTTGGTCAAATATAAATATATCACAAGAATTGTCTAATTAAATACTCTAAGTTAACTAACTTTATGAAATATTTTATTTAAGTTCTTTAAATTAAAGTTATATCGTGGAATATAATGCTAATTTTAAACCCATTAGTCAGCATATATCACTCATAATTATTAGTAAAAATTTATATATACATCGCATAGATTATATCAGATTTTGCTTTCAATATAGTGTATGAATCATCATGGTTTACATTGGTGTGTATAATATGATATGATAAATTTGTCAAAATAGTAAACATACTATCAAACTAATTTCAATCAAACTATTAATTTATTATGATAAAAAATATGACAAAACCATCACCGGTTACAGAAATTCATTCAAATTCGATTGACTTTAACGGCTCTATACAAATTGTGCTTAAAAATTTGATTGTATAGAGAAAAGATCCAGAACAGTGAAATTTGAAAAGCTGTCCCCAAATAATTTTATTGCAAGAATTGATTATAACGTTAATTAATAATGAAGTAATTAGTGGATGTCTATTATAGTACCTTAATGTTCATATTAATAGTTGAAACTAAATTATGTGATTTAGAACATATTATATAATTACTATAGCAAATATTGTATAATATATGTTAACAAACATATATAACAAAGTTTTGTATAAGTGACGTAATATCAAGTAAAGTCACATATTTTATCATATATTTAATAGTCGTACTATTTTCTTTCGTCACATAATATTTACATAATTTTTATTTATTATATTATGTTTTGTATATTTTTTGTATTTAAGTAGAAAGTTTTTATATATATAGTGAAATATATGTAACTGTTACTAAATAACAAATAAAAGTGAAGAGAAGAAAATATACTAAAATAAAAAATATATAAACATAAACTCTACACTTAAAATTATATCTAAAGCCATCGTGAACAAATACCAATAAAATAAAATATCAATAGTGCTATAAAATGTTTAATTCCATTAATTACATTCAATTTGTATTAAGTATCAGTCAGTGCAATGTACTGGATGAAATATTTTATTTATCAGGTACTTCAACAGTAGTATAGTAACATGTTTCACCACCCGATACGTCAATTATTAGTCGTAAAAAGAAAACAGAAAGGTACCTCTTCTAATTATACACCTTGTGTCATTTTGGAACAAGTTATTAGGACTAACGAATATTTACACATAAATATTTTAAAGCAGTGGGATTTGAACTCGCATCCCACCTAAACAATAAAAGTGCTATGAGCATACATATGGGTTAATAGCTTTAAGTATTTCTTCTATCATTAGAATTAACGTTTTAAAATTCATAAAAATATGAGGGCTATTTTCACATTTTTAAACTTTATATTTTACCTAATTAATTAAAACTTAGTGTACTCAGCTATTGCTTGGGATAATTATTGTTATTACATTTAGTCAATATTATTACACTCAAAGGCAATGTATATAATAAAAAGGAGTTCGAGCTTTATGAATCATTATTTTTGTACCTAGATCGCCGGACTTCCGCAAGTCGTTACGTCTACGCATACTGAGGTTTTTTAACTACGCTCCATAAACATCTATAACGGTAAATTATCAACTTATTGTTATATGAAACGCTATATGTAAAATAAATTATTTAAAATTTAAAGTATGACCGTAATAACCTGTTTTTTATAAATTAAAGTATAATGTCTGATAAGACTTAGACGCTAAAGTGGATAACAAAGTAACCTTCCATTTTGTACGAAAACAGCATTTTATAACAATAATATTAAATGTATATTAATTATAGGTAATAAAATTATATGAAATATATATTACATATAATTTGAATCTTTTTAATATTATTTTTTTCTTTAATATGGTCATTTTAATTACTTCTTGCTTACTTACTTTACAGAGTGATGTAATTAATTTTAGATTTCAAAACTTAAAATATATTTACACAATTTGGTTTTATTTTTTTACTTAAGATATCCAATTATTTCTTTTACAAATACCCCTCCTCTTTACATATCTACACAAAGTTTAAGTATATTTATAATATTTAAAAAGAACATCGGAGCCACAGAGAAATTATTTTAATTAATACGCAGAGAACATATTATGATACGTATCGAATTAAGTTTCTAAACACGTCTCGTCTACACAAGCTTATCTACCTATTGATGTTTTAACCGCCTTGCTAATATTCAATATTTAGTAAAGTGCAAAACATTTTGATAGTTAATATTTTTATGTACATTTTAAATTAAAAAAAAAATATTTAATAATATAAAGCTTAACGTCTGTTATTTAAAAAAAGTACAGCTGTTTTGACATTTTAGGCAAAAAATCGCAGGTAGCTTAAACTTCTGTAGATCATCAGATACTATACGAGTACGGTAGCAATATAAAAATAGATGAGAGAACGTACAGTTATTCGTTATTTTGTTACGTGCACTTTAAACGTTGTATATTATATATTTACGTACAATTATATAGTATCACATAACAATAAAAATAATCAATAAATTATATAAAAATATAAAAAATAATCTACTATATACATAGAATAATTTTAGTTTAACCTCCCGCCTAAACCACATTTGTATATAAATGTTCAAAATAAATACACAACATAATAAATAGTAATAATTATAAAAGGTAATAACTTAAACTTACTTCTTATAAGTGTTTATAAAAATATAAGAAAAGTGTGTCTGTTGTATAATATTTACAAAAAAAAAATGATATTAAACTAAATTATTAAGTATTTTAGGTAGATTAAATTTTTTTTAACTTACCAACTAGGAAATGAAATTAAAGAATCCAATGTTTATGTTGTCACTTGGGCCCAATATCGTTTAAATTCCTTAACAACACTAATCAAAATATAGTACAATGTAGTCACAACTATTATTCTCAGTGTATATTTTAATGTTTCAGTCATCACATAAATTGTTTAAAATTCACTTGTTAAAATAATAATTTCGCGCCAAATTTCTACACGAGCACGTATACGTGCATCGTCGTCGGTAGCTTATTCTATACTAGTCCTGTCAATACAAAATATACTGGGTGACAGTATTGCGCACACGCATTCTACGAGACGAGTAAGCGGGACGGATGACTCACAGCTCCAATGCCATTCATTCATAATTTACACGATATTGTAATATAAACTTTATGATTTTCGTATTAAGGTTTATATTTGTTTGTCATATTGTAAAATGTATTTTTTTCTTTTGAACGATTTTAAGCCTTATTTTAAAGAAATTATGCTTACCGTATAATAAAAGAGAAATACCTGATTTCCAAGCTGGCCTTTACAATGACTGTTCTGCATGACCACTTATGCATGCAAATGTTAGACTTGCAACCATATTGTGACCATTTTAAACGGTTTTGTTAAATCCCTTGACAGTTTAACCACAGGCTACTAAATTGCAATTTTAATACTGATAATGGTGCTAAGTTTTCATACTTATCTATGTTGAAGTAATTATGCAAAAGTTATGCTTATGTTATTTATGTTAACATATTGTATACCAACATATTGTACCTTTGTGTATTTTTTCATATTTTAAGGTATAGCTTAAAATCTTATTTTAATCCTAACAGGACGGTAAGAACACTTAGGGTAACTTGATTTTCTTATTCCTTGTAGTTTATTAGAGTTGTATGCTTCGATATACTAGTAGTCTTATACAATTTAACAAAACAATATATTTTTACGCTATGCCACTAAGATGCTGGAACGTGTCTAAATGAACAACAAAATTGCAAGTTAAAATTAGAGGGAGATTATTAAGCAGAATGATATTTATCTCTTAAGTAAAACTTTGTCAATTTTATTAAAAATAATAATAAATTATTTAATACCATATCTCTAATTACTTTAATATAATATTAATACTGTTTGATAAATTTATAACAATAATTTCATATATTTATTTCACTATACACTTAAATACATTATTATACTTACAACTACTTGCGTAACAAAACGTTAAAAGAATAAGGACTAAGGATTCACGTTACCTTTGTAAGAAGATACTTCACGTAGCCCCAAAAAATCTGAGAAACATTACCTGTAACAAAAACACTTAGCAAGTTGTTCGATGTTTCCTAAACTCACCTCGTAAATCTAAGCATTGAGGTGAAAAGCGACGGTGATATATAAGGATGCAGGCTAAATAATGTCTTGTTTTGCCACTTTTGACGGCCCCGTACTTGTTTCAGTACGGATGGGAAACGTAAATGAATAGGTTTTGTTTATATCTATCGTGTAGATTGTTTTTCAGGTACTACTTTACTTTTTAGAAGGAATTTTTGGGTCTTTATCTCATAACGTACTAATGTATTGAGACCCAAGAAAGTAAGCCTTTGTAGACTTTAGTTTTCGATTACCAGCAAAATAATTATTATTATACACTTGCCTACATATTATGTTCTATGCAAAGAAAATCTGCTTTTGAACTTCATTTTAAACTTAAAAATAACCTTATACTAGGCTAGGCTATACCTAGGCTGAAAACATTGTATATAACTTTATACCTACCGGGGACGGAGTATCATATTTCGTCGTAGGCTTATAATCAAATTCGCGATTTAATGCTTCACTTCATCTTACCAATATTACGAAAAAAAAGTGGACATCGTAGTTGTAATTGTCATACTCATATGTTATATATAATAAGAATTGCAATTTACTTTACGAAAACTATGTTTTAAATTTTAAGTGCTATATTAATTAACTACTACTACTAATGTACTACCGTTTCGTTAGAACGCAATTTTAAATCATCGTTATTAGAAATAACTCTTTATAATTTATATCTAATATTTATAAACATTTAATAGCGAAGTCATTACAAATTATGGGCACTTTAAATATCATTTAGAACCAGTAGTTTAATGTTACGTATTTAACAATTATTCTTTTCATTATAAAGCTCTAATTAGATTCAATGAAATAATGACAAAGACATAATGATGATATATGAATAATGATAAATAATTAATTTTGTTACTAATGTTAATTGATTGTCATACTAACTTTGTGCTTTACTGTCGTGTATATACTGGTATCGCTGTGGCTTTGCTTTCGTCAAATCACTGAATTTCGGAAATTACGAACAGTCATATAGATTACTAATATTACAATTAAGTCAACGTAACTGACAATAGGTAAGCACAGAGCGGTTGCGGTAAATTCTTCTCGATACATGATTTCACTAAATATCCAACAAATTAAATAAAATCAATTTGGAACCTGTAGTTCCTGATAATAGTAAGTTCAAATAAATCAATTCTTCAGCTTTCTACTATTAAGACAGTTGGAGTGCAGCTAAGTCGCCTATGTGTTAAATTAGAACAAAAATATCAAATTATGTTATGTCCACACACATTCATACTAGTTTCTTTACAGTTTCCACTGTATTAAAAATGAAGAAGTGTAATTAAGAACGTCAAGTCTAATCGTCTAAATTCAAATAACAATTAACTGTTGTCTTCCGAAGTGATTCGATTTATTATTAATCCTGCGGGGTTTTGTCAGTGTATCGAATATGAAACGAAACCACCTATCATGTTTATTTAATACTTACGGTCCGTATATTGTACATACGAAATGTTTTTACTTTTTAAATCACTTTTCCTATGAAAAATGAATAATGCTTATTAATATTTTTCGTGTGGTTAACTACACATGGTTTTTCCACGATGTACGTACATATATCTTTTTATCTTCGATTAGTTTTGGCATAAAAAGCCTACATTTAGCTTTGCAGCTTCACTCCATGACTGTCCTATAGTGAAAGTCCCATGTGAATCGGTCCTAATAAACAAATAATATTTTTTTTCATGCGAACTTTCTACACGCAATAATTACCACACTGAAAAATAATTAGCGAAGTTGTTCCACTTTTTCGTGTGTGATGCCTTGACAACAGAGGCTAGCTTTTACTTCTAATAATTTCTTTGTGTTATAAACGTTTGAAGATTAAAAATTTCATTCAGTAATTGAGTTATGCAATAAACTGTAGGTAATTCATTTTACAAACAAGTCGTATCTACAAAGTTTGATACAAATTAACAATGTTTATGATAGCTAACTAACAAATGACTGTTTCTTTAGTATAATTTGTAATGAAACATTAAACGTAATATTCGAAGAAATATCATAGTCTACGAAGTTTCATAATGCGGTGTGAAATCTTTCTTACGTAACTAGTATAACTAAGATCAATTATACTCAATTAATTAATTAATTCATCATCATTAATAATCATTTCAATAATTAAGGGCACTGAAAGTGTAATATTACTGGGGTACCATGTAGCTATACAGTATACTAGTGATGTAACGAATGTCACTTTTTTAACATTCGCGAATGCGAATGCGAATATTTGCCACCGACATTCACGAATGCGAATGGGAATTGTTTACGGCAAGCAAGATAGCACTTTGGATTATAACATTAAAAACCTGAATATTAGCTGATTTTTAGAAGAGAGAGAGAATTGACTTCTGTTTGTTTAGTTGCATAAAAACAATTCAACAACAATTTCTAAATGCGAATGCGAATGTGTAAAAACGTGCGAATATTCACGAATGTGAATGCGAATATGTTCGCATGTTCGCATGTTCGCATTCGCAAATTTATACAATATATATATATATATATATATATATATATATATATATATATATATATATATATATATATATATATATATATATATATATATATATATATATATATATATATATATATATATATATATATATATATATATATACAATTTAAATTATGTTGTTGAATAAATATTCTGTTATATTTTTATCTAATTAATTTTAACTTAAAACATGACTTGACTGCAAATTTTTATTTAGCAATGAATAATAATTTGGTGAACTTTAGCGAAGTAAGTGAAAATTAACAAATCAATATAATAAAAAAAGGAACTGTAGGAACTTAGGGTTAAACATTTCATTTCTACTTTTCGCCTTCTATAACTATAAAATAATTAAGAAATTAGTTCTTAATTATTTTTTCAATTTTTTCAAATATATATATATATGAAAAAGCATTTCGTTTAATGGAAAGAAAATAATAAAACCTACATATATTGCCTGGTCTTGCGCTCAGTAAAACTTATATGTTGCCATCCGCGTTGTTTAAAACAAGAAACACCTGGTTCACAGTACTTTATCTACGGCATTATATTAAAATTTCTTTTACGATGCTTTGAGACGTCTAGGTTCAATAAAATTTGAATATTGTGAAACTTCAATTGTTTAAATAGATAGTACGTATATATTGCTATCCTCTGAGGATAGGCTATAAAGTTGACAGAAGAATTAAAATTCTGACAACTAATAACAGTGTCCGAGCCGAACCGAGCCGAGCCGAGTTATTATACTGAAGGGTTGAATAAACTATCTGATAGCAAAGATGCCGTTGTTTTAATACATACTGTTATGCAGTAAGAAAAAAATACTGCCAAAATATTATATTTATATAGCATAAATAAAAGATTATAAAAAGAAATCTTAGTTGAGAATACTTATGTAAAGAAATTATTGGATTCAAAATGCTTATTTTTTTTTCTTTCGTTTTTTTAGCTTCACGCTTTATCCCTCAAATGGCAGGGTAGACAGAAGAAACTGCAGGAAACATACGAACATAGTGTCAAGACACTTCGTGTTGAGTGGCAGAACTCAACGCCGCGCTTTGCCTAGTTTCCAGAGCGAAGAAAATGGATATAGAAAAATCCATCTTGTGGGAATCCCGAGTGGGAATCGAACCTACGAACCGTTGCGTTTACAGGCAGACGCTTACGCCACTGCGCCACGACGGTCCTCAAAATGTTTATAAAAATTATAAATGAAAAGAGTATGGATACCTGCATTATTTTGATTTATTAAGTTACGAATCGTATTGTTGACGTAGTTGGGACATACATACGAATGTGTCTGCACACGATTATTGGGAATTGGGATTCCTCTCTAGATATTTTTGTCTGCAAAAACTTATAAGAAATTCGGGGACCATACCTGACTAAACTCACGAAATATTTATATTAGTATTATTATTAAAATAAATGTTGATATTAGTTCAAAATATTTAGTTAACGTCAACTGAGTGATGATAATATTCTATATATACATTCTCTATGAAGCTTTTTATTTCGAGAATATTTTAAGCATTTGCTATATAGGTACTACTTAGCCTCTTGGTCTAATTATAGAAATACTAATAACAAAACTGAAATAACTGATATATAGATAAAATTAAGTGGTAAAATAAAAATAAAAAAAAACAATAAATACACATGTTTATCCATGTATGTATATGTAAAATATTAGAGACCGACAGTGCATATATAAATATGTTATATATAAAGCATAGTTATATTTAGAAGAAAGTTACGACTTTTAAATCGTTTATTCACTACTGTAGATCACGTATTACATATAATATGTAGTATATTTTTGAACAACAATAAACTCTGTATATTAGGATGTAAATTTTTATAAGCTTTAAGATTATAGCGGTCAAATGGTAAGGGTAGTTTTTAGTGCGCTTAAATCATATTTAATAAAAAAAATCTTAACAATATTTTGAAGAAAAATGTCTTCAAAAAATCATATTTTTGAATTTACAAGAACTTTGTGGTTCTAAAATAGTTAAAATTTAAATTGTTAGAATGTTAGTTTCATGTTTAAGTAGAGCAATTGTACTTAGGAAGTGAACCTATCTAGGATTACCTTTTGATTAAATGAACTGTAGTTAGAAAAAATACTTAAAGAAAACATGTAAAAATTTGAACGCAGCGGGTATTGAACCCGCGCCCTCTTGCGAACCGTGCAAGCGCTCTTACCGCTGAGTTTTTTTTTATTCTCAGTGTGGATTAACACTTTAAAAAATCATAAAAATATTGAACTATAGTTATTGAAGAACAAAATATGCTGCATAAATGGCTACTTTTTGATGACGAAAAATTTGAAATTTATTTTTTTTGACCCTGAAGGAATAAATTTCTACCTGTAGTATATTTTAAGTTGATGAATCGTCTTAATAACGAAAAACTGACGTTAGCAAAGTTCTCTTATGAGGGTCTCGTTGTTGTTTGGTATAAGGTATCCTAAATATGAAATGATTTATCGCCATGCTATGCTATAATGTAGGTGATGCGTCGAGATAAAAACGTTTGTTGTTAATATTAGTATGTCCATCGATGCGTAAACAGTGCGTGTGCGAAGTGAAAATAATATAACACGGTTAATGGTACACACTATTTAATTACATTTTTATAATCATAAATGTTGCCGTGTATGAAATTGCCCACTACAATTGTTACAAATTGTTAATGTGTAATTTTTTTTAAAAATTTTAAAAATTATATAAGATATATTGACAAAAAAGCTTATTATGAAAATATTATAATTGTAAATTTTAATGTATTTAATTCTGGGCCTTTTTTAGGTTTCTGTAACTCAAAAGAAAATAATAGAATCCCAATAAGATCACTTATACATTTTTCTGTATTTAAGATTCTTTTCAAAGTAAAATCGTCAAAGTAAAAAGCTGGAACTAAGGTAACATTAATTACACTTCATTTCGTACATTTTGCTCATCCTTAGATATGCGTACTATACATATTTTTGTTATGTTATACCAAAAAGGGGACACTTAAACATGTTTAATATTATGAATCAAAATCACGTCAAAATATATATTATTATTATATACATAAAAAGCAAGAGTGTATTTCTACCACAATTTCTAAATAACATTTTATAATAGAAGTTATCGAAAAATATTACCGTGTCTATTTCATTATTAATACAAATTTAAATCCATGTGACATAATTTGGACTGGTGTGGCAGTCACATTACCTTGACATGAAGTGTTACCCGCCAATTGTTTATCAGTCCCCTCGCTCTGTAATAAGGATGTTGAATATTCCCGCGTTCTTCATCATAACTTCTCTATTAACTCGTACCCCGCTCTATGTAGACAGCGGTTACAACACTATTGCCATCGACTAGCGGCTGCCCGCAGATTTGCCCGCATCACCTCTATAGTATTATTTGTGCGCAATTGAAAATATTAATAATGAAATATTATAAATACAATAGATTTTTGTTAAAATATGATTTAAGTGAATGTAATTAATTTAAATTTAATTCTTCACACTTTATTCCGCACATGGCAGGGTATTTGCTCCGTCCTTGTTTTTAAAGGAATTGCATGTTGAGTGGCGGAACTCAACGCCGCGCTCAGTCTAGTTTCCAGAGTGAAGACATTTAATTCAATAAGCTTTTTATTATTAGAGACCGTGGTGAATGTAGAGATAGTGATTTCTCATTTTTCTCTTTACAACATTACCGTACATTAGTTATGTCTGGACTATACTATGATTGTATCAAAAATTATAATAAAATAGAGTTTTATGTACTTCTATAACTTAGTGTAAATAATGTGAAAAATATATAAACTTTTAATTTATTTACCTTTGTAAACATAGTTTAATAGTCTAAAAGTTTCAGTGAAACGAATGAATATTTTATATCGTATATTAAATTCATCAAAATGTTTCATTTTAGTTTTTCGTAGCATCTCGGATAGTCACGTAGCAGTACCCGCTACTATTACATCAAATATTTAATATTCGTTAGCGAGCGCGTATTTGAGAGACTATCGTTGCTAACTGTAAGAACTGAAGTAAAATCCTCATAGAAGATAAATAAGTACTAGCTTGATGCCAGACAGACTTGCTCTACCTACGTTGCAATATGACACATTAAAATAATGCATAAAAGTGCAGTTTGACGACACGTCTCACGTTAAGTTGGCTTTAGAGTTTTTATTACTTTGTTTTATACTAAATTTTATAACAAGTGCGATGTAAGTATGTAATCTAGCAAATAGGATGGATAAAATGAATGGTTTTAAAACAACTTCAAAAATAAAAGAAAATTATATTCTCATGAGTAGGTATAATGCTGTGTGGAGTTCATGTTTGAATATGAACAAAATAAAACAAGTAGCGGTACTCTAAAGGTATAATAAGATACGTGTTATTTCAAAGGTACACTTACAGTTATATCTCGCAAATTTCACTCAATTTATTTAATTTTTATATGTTATATTACAGAATATATAGTATATTCATTTATTTATAATTAAGAAATGTATTTTGTATTGCATATATCATAGTGCTTACAAGGTAATAGATTTGAGTTAGAGGATGGGTTACGAAAGAGTTTTGCCATTACACACGCCTTAATGGTGATGACATAGTCAAATAAGGTATTTCATTGTTGTATACGTGTATGTACACAACCTCATATGAGTTCGTTATAGCTTTTGAATTTGTAAATGATTATTATATATTGTCTGAGGCTTTTAAGTGAAAATTTGTCATTTCAATGTTAAGTTAAGAATTTTATTTAATTGACGAATTATAAAATGTTGCCTTTTGTATTGGCATGCTCGAAATAATATAAATAAAGAGAAAAAGAAAAAAAATATTTTACCGTCTCTAACTAGAATTTACTTTCCTTTTGTTGCATAGCGAAACAATGTTCACTTTAATATAAACGTAGCTCTGTCGTCGTCTGTACGACAGTTACAAACGACGATTTATACGTCTATGGTTACATAACTTCCATAATACTTATCATAATATGGACAATTTGACGTGTAACTGCCTTTATTACGCCTATAATAATGCACAAGCATATCTACTAATACTATTTGGGAAAAATATATATACACAATGTTGGTAACAAATAAGCTACATATGTATCCTATTATACCGTGTTGTTTTATACCATGCAAATAGGTTTTTTTTTTTCAAATATATGTAGTATGTTTATATGATATGATATTAATAAATTACTTTCACGTTCATTTATATGTAAATTTTAAAAATTATAAATATATTTTAATTTTCTGAAAATATATAAAAATTTTAACGTAGCTGAATTTAAGCCCGCGCCTTTAGAAGACAAGCCATTCGTTAAGTACAACAGTCTCACTGCTGTATCGCAGGCGCGACATACAAAAGGCTAAAAATATGTGATTCGCTCCGTTAAAACTACTATATTTTGTAATATAATATTAAAATATTTTTACTGTCATATAGAATACTATATTGATGTTTGCTTATAATTTTTTTTTCATTGATTTAAAAAAATATATAAACTGCTTAGCCGCAGAAACCGTGGAAACCTAGTGTTAAGACACTCGGTTCCCCGTTTTCTGCTATTCGAGGTATTGCGTGTTCGGCGGCGGAACTCAACGCACGCGCGCTTACCTAGTTGTCAGAGCGAAGAACAGCGCCTCTACACCACGACGGTTCTCTTAAATAAAATATTTTATATAACGTCATAATTAAAATTGAAATTCTTTAGTATATAATTCTATGTAAAATATGCATATTATCATTTCAATATTTTATTTTATTTCTCACATTCGACAAAAGCTTGGAGAATATATTTTTATTTTATTCTTACATAGATACTACGGTAATAAAATATTCATTGACACATGAAATGTTACTATAGAGTATAGAAAATACATGCCGTCTCGAAATAGACATCTGACATGACATAACGTGACACTAATTTTCCATTTTTTCCCTTCGGTTTTTATATTTTCAACAATAACCACATTTGGTTATTGTTGTATGACTTTCATCTTGATAGGTCATCTACACGAATTATAGCTTTGGGACAAGGTTTGGCTTTGGAGCGTTTTATTTCAACGATCAACTGAATCGCTTCACCAATAATAGTCTATAGAGAATATAATTAAAGATTAATATAAAGCTACAGAAATTTGATTTGCTTAAAAAATCATTAATAATGTCTACAGTTTATATATATATATATATATATATATATATATATATATATATATATATATATATATATATATATATATATATATATATATATATATATATATATATATATATATATATATATATATATATATATATATATATATACTTAGTCTGGCCATAAATACTGTTACGTAGTTTATACGCTTAAAACAGAAAGAAATTGATACGAATTTATTTATACCATTTAAAATAATACCAATAGTTATTTCATATAAAATACGACCGTGAAATAAATTTGTTAATTTTATAAGTTATATTTTCGTCACTGGAGAAACAATCATGAAATTGGTACAGAAGCCTCGGTGGAATTTTAATTTAAAAACTAATAGGAACTGTATTAAAATGTTTTGCTTTTAAATAAAAAATATACAATTAAAAACTCTTGATAGGGTATTTTTCAAGTATATTTCAAAATATTTTTAAAAATTTATTTCTGACCAACTACTTAATAAAATGGATATTTATTATATACAAGAGAATGTGTTAATATATATATATATATATATATATATATATATATATATATATATATATATATATATATATATATATATATATATATATATATATATATATATATATATATATATATATATATATATATATATATATATATATATATATATATATATATATATATATATATATATATATATATATATATATATATATATATATATATATTAGTGTATAACCGAATATAATATACAATATTTTAAAATATTCTGTCCCCAATAAATGCTCTCGAACATTTTTCTTTGACAGCTCTATATATTCGTCGCCTCTCAATCATAACGCACCAATAATTTTCTACGAATACGACCCATTTTTTTATTTAACATTAGGAACAAAGTTTTATTTTTTATTTTAGATTGATCTGGTAACAAAATTACTTCTTCAAATATTTTTTAATAATATTAATAAAATATTAGCCTTACGCACATAACAGGGTGGGCAGAGAGGAGGTGGCTGAAACAGAGGGAATCTAGTATTTAGAAAAGTTTTCGCCTTCGAAGGCATTGCGAGTGATGGAACTTAACGCCGCGTTTTGCTAAATTGCCAGAGCGAAAATGGAAATAAAATGATCCATTCTCCCCGAGTGGAAATCGAACTCCTAAAATTATCGTATTTATGCACAAACGCTGAGCCTCTGCACCAAGACGGTTCTGTAATTAAAAAGATCTAAAATATAATAATATTACTCTCACTAAACGTTATCTCGGTTTCATCTCCAACGTAGCATTAGAGCATATCGAAAACTTTGCTGTGCTAGTATCATTTTGTTACTTTCAAAATAAATTACTGTGTTGTGAAAATTAACATAATTACAATAAATAAATTATATAAGTGTGGTAAAAAATAATCTATCCTCTCCACCGCCGTATTATATAATTATGAAGGTAAGACGGAGTCGAAAAAATCATTAAAACGACTAAACTTTATTTAAATTAAAAAAATTAAGTCAGTTTTACGAATTTTGTCTACCAAAGACATATTTTATATTTATTACTATTAATTTTTATTTAATATTTGTTTATTAATTTAATGAGCTTTCAAATTCCCCTGTACAAACGCGAAACGCGAAACGCAAAGAAATGTAGCTGAGCACGACAGAGTTTTGTCATAAATTCCGATAGTCGAAATTCAAAACAAACTTTGCATATATGAAACAACGCTTTTTGAATCATTATATCTCAGAACCGTTTTAGCTCCTCGTAGAAATTCAAGATTTACAAATTAGGATTTTTTCTAAAGTCAAACAATAAACATTAAGGTAAGTAATTAAAAACTGTATCATGCAGAATATACTAATAATTTCATTATAAACTATATTTTTTTAACAAAAGTAAAAATTTGTAAGACATAAAACTGTGAGACATCAAACTTTATTTGTTCTAAATATTTCTTTTATTTTAAATCTACATGACTTATTGTAAGAAAATAAGTTTAGACTTTATTTTTTGGTCCGAACTTATATATATATATATATATATATATATATATATATATATATATATATATATATATATATATATATATATATATATATATATATATATATATATATATATATATATATATATATATATATATATATATATATATATATATATATATATATATATATATATATACATATATATATATATATATATATATATATATATATATATATATATATATCTATATATATATATATATATATATATATATATATATATATATATATATATATATATATATATATATATATATATATATATATATAGTCTTGCCATAAATATTGTTATAAAGAAAAGCACGATTTTTTTTTATACGTAACATTTATTCCTTTCATAGTGAGTTAGTTTAATACATCAATATATAACTATTAAAAATATACAATGTTTATTCGAAGTGGTCCCCATTGGCTGCAATACAGTCTTTTAAACGTTGAGGCCAGTTATCAATAGCAGCACGAACTCTTTCTAGAGGAAAATTCTTCACTGCCAACCGAATGGATCGTTTTAGGGACTCCAAATTATCATGGCGTTTAGAGCAAGCCTTACTCTCTAAAACTGACCATAAATCATAATCCAATGGATTTAGGTCAGGACTTGACGACGGCCAGTTTTCAGTGCTGATAAAGTCCGGAACGTTAGTTTTCAACCAAGATTGGGTGGATCGAGCTCTATGACCCGGTGCCGAGTCTTGTTGAAAGCACCATTCTTTGTTATTGAACATGGTGTTAGTTAAAGACTTAACTACCGTCTCAAGAATGGTATTTTGATAAACTTGTGCCGACGTTTTAATACCTTTTTCACAAAATATGGCTCAGTCACCCCTTCATAGATAACACCCCACCAAACCATCACTGAAGTGGGATAATGCCCACGTTGTACTCTGTTTACTAATTGTGAAGCTTCTTTAGAGCTTCCAGCATAAATACGGTCATTTTGTTTATTAAAATACTGCTCAATTGTAAAAATTTTCTCATCCGTAAACAAAATTTTTTTGTGACCTCCCTTTGCGTACCGCTTAAGTAGTTGTTTGGATTTTACCACCCTATTCTTCTTTAAATTATCAGTTAAGAAGTGACCAGTACGTCTCTTATAGGCTGCAAGTCCTAAGTCATCTTTTAATATACGCGACATGGTTCTAGGAGCTATCTTCATCTCCCGAGATAAAATCTTTTGCTTACGGACAGGATTTCTTCGAATTCTTTCCCTAACTGCTTTAATCACCTTTTTCACACGAACGGTACGTGGACGGCCAGATCTTTTTCTGTCACAAACAGAGGAGGTATCATTGTACCTATCAATAGCCCGGTAAACAAACATTTGACTAATACCAAGCGGGTGGAGGGTTTTAAAAATTGCACTTTTCTCCATACTTACTTTATGTAAGGCAATCACAGCGATTCGGTTCTCTTTATCACCCCACTCCATTTTAATATAACAAAATATTTAACAATATAATGGCGCGTAAATAAGAAAACACATCAAGCAATCATATAAAAATGACAGATTCCAAATTCAAACGTAATATTTTCTTTTTTTGAATAGTAACAGTATTTATGGCCAGACTAAGTATATATATATATATATATATATATATATATATATATATATATATATATATATATATATATATATATATATATATATATATATATATATATATATATATATATATATATATATATATATATATATATATATATATATATATATATATATATATATATATATATATATATATATATATATATATATATATATATATACTTAGTCTGGCCATAAATACTGTTACTATTCAAAAAAAGAAAATATTACGTTTGAATTTGGAATCTGTCATTTTTATATGATTGCTTGATGTGTTTTCTTATTTTCGCGCCATTATATTGTTAAATATTTTGTTATATTAAAATGGAGTGGGGTGATAAAGAGAACCGAATCGCTGTGATTGCCTTACATAAAGTAGGTATGGAGAAAAGTGCAATTTTTAAAACCCTCCACCCGCTTGGTATTAGTCAAATGTTTGTTTACCGGGCTATTGATAGGTACAATGATACCTCCTCTGTTTGTGACAGAAAAAGATCTGGCCGTCCACGTACCGTTCGTGTGTAAAAGGTGATTAAAGCAGTTAGGGAAAGAATTCGAAGAAATCCTGTCCGTAAGCAAAAGATTTTATCTCGGGAGATGAAGATAGCTCCTAGAACCATGTCGCGTATATTAAAAGATGACTTAGGACTTGCAGCCTATAAGAGACGTACTGGTCACTTCTTAACTGATAATTTAAAGAAGAATAGGGTGGTAAAATCCAAACAACTACTTAAGCGGTACGCAAAGGGAGGTCACAAAAAAATTTTGTTTACGGATGAGAAAATTTTTACAATTGAGCAGTATTTTAATAAACAAAATGACCGTATTTATGCTGGAAGCTCTAAAGAAGCTTCACAATTAGTAAACAGAGTACAACGTGGGCATTATCCCACTTCAGTGATGGTTTGGTGGGGTGTTATCTATGAAGGGGTGACTGAGCCATATTTTTGTGAAAAAGGTATTAAAACGTCGGCACAAGTTTATCAAAATACCATTCTTGAGACGGTAGTTAAGTCTTTAACTAACACCATGTTCAATAACAAAGAATGGTGCTTTCAACAAGACTCGGCACCGGGTCATAGAGCTCGATCCACCCAATCTTGGTTGAAAACTAACGTTCCGGACTTTATCAGCACTGAAAACTGGCCGTCGTCAAGTCCTGACCTAAATCCATTGGATTATGATTTATGGTCAGTTTTAGAGAGGTAAGGCTTGCTCTAAACGCCATGATAATTTGGAGTCCCTAAAACGATCCATTCGGTTGGCAGTGAAGAATTTTCCTCTAGAAAGAGTTCGTGCTGCTATTGATAACTGGCCTCAACGTTTAAAAGACTGTATTGCAGCCAATGGGGACCACTTCGAATAAACATTGTATATTTTTAATAGTTATATATTGATGTATTAAACTAACTCACTATGAAAGGAATAAATGTTACGTATAAAAAAAAATCGTGCTTTTCTTTATAACAATATTTATGGCAAGACTATATATATATATATATATATATATATATATATATATATATATATATATATATATATATATATATATATATATATATATATATATATATATATATATATATATATATATATATATATATATATATATATATGTATATATATATATATATATATATATATATATATATATATATATATATATATATATATATATATATATATATATATATATATATATATATATATATATATATATATATATATATATATATATATATATATATATATATATATATATAAGTTCGGACCAAAACATAAAGTCTAAACTTATTTTGTTACAATAAGTCATGTAGATTTAAAATAAAAGAAATATTTAGAACAAATAAAGTTTGATGTCTCACAGTTTTATGTCTTACAAATTTTTACTTTTGTTAAAAAAATATAGTTTATAATGAAATTATTAGTATATTCTGCATGATACAGTTTTTAATTACTTACCTTAATATTTATTGTTTGACTTTAGAAAAAATTCAAATGTGTGAATCTTGAATTTCTACGAGGAGCTAAAACGGTCCTGAGATATAATGATTCAAAAAGCGTTGTTTCGTATATGCAAAGTTTGTTTTGAATTTCGACTATCGGAATTTATGACAAAACTCTGTCGTGCTCAGCTACATTTCTTTGCGTTTCGCGTTTCGCGTTTGTACAGGGGAATTTGAAAGCTCATTAAATTAATAAACAAATATTAAATAAAAATTAATAGTAATATTAATATAAAATATGTCTTTGGTAGACAAAATTCGTAAAACTGACTTAATTTTTTTAATTTAAATAAAGTTTAGTTGTTTTAATGATTTTTTCGACTCCGTCTTACCTTCATAATTATATAATACGGCGGTTTATGGGTTCGATTCCTACTCGGAGAGGATAGATTATTTTTTACCACACTTATATAACTTGTTTATTGTAATTATGTTAATTTTCACAAACAGTAATTTATTATGAAAGTAACAAAATGATACTAGCACAGCAAAGTTTTCGATATGCTCTAGCGCTACGTTGGACATGAAAGCGAGATAACGCTTAGTGAGAGTAATATTATTATATTTTAGATCTTTTTAATTACAGAACCGTCTTGGTGCAGAGGCTCAGCGTTTGTGCATAAATGCGATAATTTTAGGAGTTCGATTTCCACTCGGGGAGAATGGATCATTTTATTTCCATTTTCGCTCTGGCAATTTAGCAAAACGCGGCGTTAAGTTCCATCACTCAACACGCAATGCCTTCGAAGGCGAAAACTTTTCTAAATACTAGATTCCCTCTGTTTCAGCCACCTCCTCTCTGCCCACCCTGTTATGTGCGTAAGGCTAATATTTTATTAATATTATTAAAAAATATTTGAAGAAGTAAATTTGTTACCAGATCAATCTAAAATAAAAAATAAAACTTTGTTCCTAATATTAAATAAAAAAATGGGTCGTATTCGTAGAAAATTATTGGTGCGTTATGATTGAGAGGCGACGAATATATAGAGCTGTCAAAGAAAAATGTTCGAGAGCATTTATTGGGGACAGAATATTTTAAAATATTGTATATTATATTCGGTTATACACTAATATATATATATATATATATATATATATATATATATATATATATATATATATATATATATATATATATATATATATATATATATATATATATATATATATATATATATATATATATATATATATATATATATATATATATATATATATATATATATATATATATATATATATATATATATATATATATATATATATATATATATATATATATAATAACACCTTCTGTTGTATATAATAAATATTCATTTTATTAAGTAGTTGGTCAGAAATAAATTTTTAAAAATATTTTGAAATATACTTGAAAAATACCCTATCAAGAGTTTTTAATTGTATATTTTTTATTTAAAAGCAAAACATTTTAATACAGTTCCTATTAGTTTTTAAATTAAAATTCCACCGAGGCTTCTGTACCAATTTCATGATTGTTTCTCCAGTGACGAAAATATAACTTATAAAATTAACAAATTTATTTCACGGTCGTATTTTATATGAAATAACTATTGGTATTATTTTAAATGGTATAAATAAATTCGTATCAATTTCTTTCTGTTTTAAGCGTATAAATTTCAAATTTTCTGATATTTTTTTCTTTTTTGTGTACTTTTTGTACATCAACGTGCTTGGCAGAATAAACCGAATAACAAGAAACACCGATCATAACAGCCATAAAAAATACAACAAAAAGTAAGATGATATTAGAAGTTCATTTGAAGTACGAAAATTTGTAATTAAAAAAATATTCAAAAGAGATTTTATATAAAAATCTCAATATTGTTTTCATTTAACATTCTTCGAAGGAAATTCTCGCCGTAACGTGACAACTCTGCGAAGTTTAATTGAATTCTTGAAATATTAATGATCCGAAATGCTTAATTATGTTTCACACTGTAGTCGTGAAAATAGACGAAATCTTTCATAATTTGACAATTACAACTTTTAAGAGTGTCGTTAATGAATTTCGTTATTTAATTGCAACTTACTATATTTGTTTAATTTTAGGACATTTCTTTAGTTAAGCAAATCATAAACGTTAGTTAGTACCAACTTTACAAAAACCAAGTAGTAGTTGCATTTTTCATAAAGCTGAGTAGGCAGAAAGAAAAAAGAGTCTAATATTCTCCCCCATTCGTTTCTCATCTGAATTCTAAATCTTGCGTGTTGAATGTTAAAACATGACGCTGCCTTTTGTCTTACCAAGACGGAGTAGCTAAAATAATTAAAATACGATCGATCAATCCCCCAACCATTGTAATTACATTTAGACACTTTCTTATAGTGAAACATTGTCCTAGTAGCGATATAACAGCTGTGATTATTACTGGTTTGAAATTTTTTCTGGTGAATTCACATTCTGCCGGAAAATCTCGATAATTATTAAATAATATATCTTTGTTTTAGTCAAACTGCTTCTATTTTATTATCTATCTTTCAAAACCGGTCTAAATTTCATAAAAATCGGTTTAGGTCCTTAGGAGTCTGGGCAAAAACACAAACAATTTAAAAACCATTATTGTTTTAATAATTGTAACTAAATGCTCAGCATAGTTATTTTAAAATCACAAATTCAGATCTATTAAAATATTTTAAATAACGCATATTAATCGGTGAACAACACAATCATTTTATAAGTTAACGTTTTTTTTATCAGAATTGTGTAGCGAAAAATTAGATTAAAAATTAGAAAATTGCGATACATGAATTATTTTAGACAATTTAAGTATCGCAAAAAAAAAGTACAGATATTTGTTTCTGTTATATATACATAATACAATTTTATTGTATGCATAGATCATCTAGGAAGAATTATTTGTTTTCAGCTCAGCTTAGCTCATATTATAACAACATGCTGTTACGTCATGTAGCAGGTAATGAAGCCTTGAAGTTGATGTTCCTCATATTAAAATGAAGACAAATTACAATTAAATTTTACCAAAACAATGAGGAAAGTAAAATTTAAATCACTTTCTTCATGAAATTATACACCTTGTTTACATAATTCACTCACTTAAGTAGATTATATTTTGTATTACAAATCATAAATATTTAACATCAGACCTTATTTATGGTTTAATAAAGTAAGTAATATAACAGAACGGCTTGTTATTCAAATTCGATGACTTTGTTTAATTATTTTAATTTATTCAGAATTTTTTAATAAAATTTTGTAGCAATAATTTGATTTAGAAACAACTGACAGTGTTCAGTAATTTTATAAATATGTAGCTAAGTATGCTTAGTAGGCTGGCTTAAGAGCACTTCTTGAAAAAGAAAACGTGTGTTGATCTTCTTTACAGAGTAGAAATCAAAGTAGTTTCTAACAAATGTATGTTTGGATATTCTTGTTGTTTGAAATATAATAAACACTACAGATACTTGGTCCGTACACTATATAATTTATACTATACGGTCTTAACATAAATATTAATTATATTAATGTAAATACATAGTACATAGAAATGATATTAATCATGATGAACTCCCATCTTTATTTTATTTCTTTTTATGTTTATTGTTACTTGGAACTCTTTTTACATATACTTTATTTAACGTTATAATATTTTTAAATATTTAAAATTATCAAATTATACATTGATTTTTACAAATAGCAAAAATGATTTCCGAGGAAAGTATGTATAAGTTGGGCGTTAGTTGCGCGTCATCTGAATGTTTCAACATTAGGTAATCGCTTATGCGACACACTCATGCGCACTCGTGAAATATATTAAAATTAGAAATATTTATAAATAAAAACCCAAACATAAATTAATATTTAGGCTGATGCTCTAAATACATATAAAATCATAATTAAAGCGTACCTAACGTACTTAGAAATTCTATTTATGACATTGAACTGAAACCTTAATAATAATCCTGCAAAAAAATTAGGGTAGCTGATAATTCAGTAATAATTTAGGAAAAATAAAATAATTATTATTTTGTCTCGAATTTCCGTCTTATTTTTCATCTTCATTCAATCTTCTTAATTACTTACAGTCTACAGATTATATTTATGATGTTTTTATAATATAATGATAATTAAGTTTACAAATTAAATTTTATTTTTTTACAGCAAAACATAACTATCATAAATATATGTCTGAAGCTTATGCAATACAGTAAACTCAAGTTCCTTATTTTTATCGGGATAGATAGATAGGACCCAAAAATGTCACTGTGTTCAATTACTAATATTCAATTCCATGTTAAAAATAAAGTAAGACGCTTTAGCCCTCAGAAGCAACGTATTACCGTATAAAGGTAGTTGTAAGTTAGAAAAAAAATGAAAATCGTTTTTCCGCTCATTCTAGAGTAGCTCTGTTAAGTTGCACCAATCAATATACATTATCTTAAATTAGGTCGTAAAACGGAGATTAGAGTGTCTCAACACTAGATTCTTTCTGTTTAACATGATATGTTTGGGATAAACAAAACGTAAAAAATGATTAGAAAAGGTTTTCAGTTTTTACATTTGTATAACGTTGGTGGCTTAAAGCCGTGCCACATTTAAAGGCCTCTGAGGAAGTGTTGCGTGCCAGTGACCCAATTAACTAAACTCATTAATCCTACGCGTTGAAGAAGAGTAACGATGTCAACCTTTTCCGCTCAATTTCGACTTCCATTAGAAATACGATTTAGTAAACCGACACATTATTTTCGTGTTATACAAATGTTTGTTTAAAGTAAACCTTATTATAAAAAGTAATAAAAGTATTATAAATATAAATATAAAGTTACTATAATTTCACATAGATAAATAGTACTTTTTTATCATATATATATATTTTTTCATACAGTATATGTTGTATTTATATCTACTACGACACATGTCATATACTATTTAATTATCTAAAAGATCATGTAATTATGTTGTTATTAAGCTTTTGAATCTATTTCATTCTTCAAAACGTCTTTATATTTTACGAGGAGCGTACAATGTGTTCTCGGTATCGGTATGAATAAATATACACAATTTACCTAAAAATATTTTAACTTTTCAATGTAGTCCTACAAACAGCAAATACTAAGTTGTCAATTTCCTATAAGTTATGAAAAATACAAAGTACAAATTCGTCGTTTTTGCTTCAAAAATTATTATTAATTGACTTTTTCAGCTTTTCGTCGACAAATGGTTTCCACGGATATTTTTCGAATTCGGGAAAAAATGATGGTCTCGAGATACCTAGTCTTGACTATAGGGTAGGTGATTAATGTTTTCAATGCCACAATCACGAAGAGCAAGCAACCTTTGGGACACGTGCCGAGTGAACCGGACATTGTCGTTGAGAAGCAACACGCTGGTGAACAATTTACCCCGTCTTTTATCTTTAATTGCTTCCTTTTCCCTTAACTAACGCAAAATTGAAACATGGGATTTTGTGATTTACTTGGTACCGTAACCTCTTTTTGCTCCTGCTCCTATATATTACAAAATATATAATAATTACTAAACACAATTCATAGCTAAGAAATTAAAAAGTAATACATATGTTTATGTCTGTATATGTATATAGATTTACCATAGATATTATAACGAAAATCCAATGCATATTATTTTAATTTACTAATAAATAGATTTATATATATTAAATTAAAATTTACTTTTATTTCAAATTATAAATATATTTTACATTTTCTGTAAACGTTTGTAAATAACTATTTACTGATTTCTTGAATTACAGAGAAACCAACTACAAAGTAAGCTAAACATCAAGAGATTTTCGAGACTTTCATGGCTTCTGGTTCGGAATACACTAAAGAAATTACAGAAAAATAAAAGTTGAAGAACATATTCACTGAACAAAACTCTCATTTGAAATGATGTCGAACTAAGGGGAGGCCTTTTAAGTAATTGATAAGTTAGTTATAAGCGGTCTTTCAATCTTTTATGCCACTTTACAAGTGTATCAACTTTATAACTATACTTACAAACCCTCATCTGTGGTTGGCTCCCGTGGTCAAACGAAAACTAAGAGTTGTGTATAGTTCTAACTTTATTAGTGAAGGATTCATTGAAACTGGACTTAATATGGATATGGATTTTGTTAACAGAACAAAAAATTGGAAATATTTAACCGTCTTCGTGTAATAGGATGTTATTCAATGATTTATTATATTTTATATTTTTATTTATGTTTAAAAGTAAGCGAGTTAATTAATTTTAACATTAATTCAATTATTTAGTAGTATTATAACAAATTTCTTATATGACAGACAGATGGAGTACAGATTTGACCTTCTAATCTAATAGTAATAATCGTAAAAAAATCTAATATAAAATGTACACTATGAATTACTTAATAAATTCTAAAACAGAATTTAATAATTATCAAAAAATTCTACCCATTTCTTTTTAATTCATATTAATATTCAATGACAGTTCTCTAAATAACGATAGCGTTTACTATGTTGGCGAGACTCCAGTAGCAGAAGTGGATGAAAATACCATAGATACGTGTGTCTGCCAGGAATTACTATAAGTGGGTCACATTTTATGGTAAAAGAACGTATTTATTGGAACCATAGCTACGTTGAAAAATACTTGTTACATATAAAGTTCATAGTACCAGTGAACTCATAGATAGAGTCCAAAATTTTTAAACAACGCAGTAAGTAACGCAAGTAAGTAGGTTAACGTTATAAAATTTGAAACTTGTACTGGCAAGTCATACTATTAAACTTCCTTTGCGTAAGCGCTTTAACATTAAAACAGTTTTCGGATGAAATATGAAATATAATATTTTAAATAAACAGATAATTAATGAATTAGTGTACGTCAAACTAATTTTAAACATCTGCTAGCTGTAACAATTGATTGATTGAAATTATTAGGTGTACCTAAGTTCTCCTAAGTTCTAAACTTTAGTGTCACTTGGACTAATAAAAACAATACTAGATATTATAAATTACACGAAATTTAAGTAACTTGATATAAATGTTCTTTTTTATTTTACTTATTTTGTTAGACTCAAAATTTTAAAGAATTACGACTTATAAGGTGAAGCTCAATACCGTATTGTAAATGCAGATGAAACTGTTCTGTTACACATGTATCACAGTTGTACTGTTTTAAAATAATGAATTGCGTGAACATATCATTATATGTTATATGAAAATATTATTGTAATTAAAATTATAAAAAAAATAACTAAATTAAAACAAATTATTGTTGTTGTTTTTTTAATTTTTAATAAATGACTTTTAGCCCATGTTAAAAAATAATTTTATAATTGCGTTACATCTGTAACGCTTATGCGAAGAAGTTTCGCTTCAAAATGATGTATCACATTAGCAAATCGGTACTATTTACAACTATTGCGATTGCCTGTTAGTTGCTGGTTTTTTGCTTATGCTTGAGACGTTCAAAAGATAGGGATATTTAAAATAAATAATAGAAATTAAATTCCCCGTATAAAGTAAAACGTAAAAATTTTTTATAAAGATTATTAATATAATATACACATATTCAGAATCTTTACTGTATATAACGCTATAAAGCGCCTGCCTCCCGTGGATTGTTCATGCATAATAAGAGTATATTGCTCATAT
The DNA here is from genome assembly GCA_037178615.1 of Dione vanillae. Taxonomy (NCBI): domain Eukaryota; kingdom Metazoa; phylum Arthropoda; class Insecta; order Lepidoptera; family Nymphalidae; genus Dione; species Dione vanillae. The sequence goes on from JAZFAU010000072.1 coordinate 848,936, forward strand.
TCTGAGTCAGGCGTAATTTATTATTTTTAATAACACTGTTATCTCTGGTTATATAATTATGAATGAATGAATGTATGTCAATATAATAATAACCATTCCATTAATATATTTAAATTCAACAAAAAAATAAATTAGTTTTAAGTTATTATGGGCAGTGTTTATTTATAAGCATAGCATTTAGTGTAGTTGTTAAAGGAAAAAGACCGCTTTCTAGACCATTTTTAGGGCTGCGAGACTAAGCTTTGTAAGACTGAATACAATTTCGACGTCACCTTATAATTATATTTCAAATCAACTCTCTCTTTCTCGAGTTAGTTTTGAACCTGTAATCAATAAATTTCTTCACTCCAATTAAGTTGTGAGATGATTTGGAATCTGATACTTCCGTTTGTAGTGCAGGAACTAAAAGTTATTTTATTATATGTACCTAACTACGAATATCTACCCATAGAGTACTAATAGTTTCCTCAATCATCAGTTTCCTTAATCATCATTCCCAAATATTTTTGAGATCGAGAGAGATCTGTAAATAAGAAAACACGATGTATGTATAAAATGACTTTATCATACTTTTAAAATTATAAACAGTATGTCTGTTTAACCAAAGCCGAAATAAAACAAAATAGAAACAAAGTTCCACAGCAAAGTTTCGTATCTTTAATTCATAGCCCACTACAAGAGAACACCGAGACATTCCCAGATACAACCGATTTCACCTTCATTTATTACGTTTGGCTTTATCACTTGGGTTGGTTCATAAATTGAGGGAACTTCCTTTCTAATCAGCTAGTTTTTGCTAAAACTTGAAAAAGTTTCTTAAATCGTGTAATCGTTCAAGATTGGGAGCGATATAAATGAATCGAGGTACACATAATCGTGCAGTAGGATTGATTCTGACAGTTAGAGTGATAGTTTTGGCTTCTACTTAGAAGAAGAATTGTTTAACTCCTCTGTTACTGTAAGACAAGACATTATTGTATATTGCCACTCAATACACCCGCTATATTAATTTTTTCTTACAACATAACGTGAAATATTATGTATATTATAAAATATTATGTAAAACGTTTTTAAAAACACAACATATAAAACAAAAATAACATAAAACACAAATCAATCAAGTTTCCACTTACAGCTAATACACAAAAAAATAAATATATATTTACGATTAAAATCAAAATCAAAATTAAAACAAAAATAAAAAATGAGGACCGTCGTGGCGCAGAGGCGCAACGCCTGCCTGTAACACGACGGTTTCTGGGTTCGATCCTCAGTCGGGGAAGATGGATTTTTCTATTTCCATTTTCTTCGCTCTGGCTGTGCTTTGCCTAGTTTTAGGCAAAGCGCAGCGTTGAGTTCCGCCACTGAACACTCAATGCCTCGAAAAAGGCGGAAAGCGGGGACGGAGAAAGCAGGGACTAAGCAACGGAGTGTCTTAACACTAGGTTCCCACGGTCCCTGCAGCTTCCTCTGCCTACCCTGCCATGTGCGAGATGGATAAAGCGTGAAGCTAAAAAAAAAACAAGAAACAAAAAAATATATACATTATCAATTTAGAAACAGTTAACATTTTAAGATATCACGAACTGCTCTTTTATATACACCAATTTTCGGGCAAAAAATATTTAATATTTGGAAGTTATTATTATGATTTAAACAAGAACTGTACAAAAACATAATTTTTGTAAATTTATTTCTACATGGGGGTACAAAGAACAATGAATTATTTCTAGCACTAAGACGAGGACATCTAAATAATATGTTACTTAGAAGATAGTTAGAGTCAACCATGTTATTAATTATTTTATACAAATATATATTTGGTCTCTTAATTGTAAATGTATATTTTTACGTTATTATTTATAAGATTCTCTATGAAACTAATAAAAACAAGATGATATGCGTTTCTAATAAAAACTTGATATATATTTATTTCCATATAATATAATAGCAGGCTACTGCCAAGTTCACTGGTCAACATTGGCAATTATGTCAAGTCGGATCATTCGATTGGGTGAGCTACCAAGTGAACCATATTAGCTTTACCCTATTTATGTTATAGTTTTGAAGAAGTAAAATATACGATATGTCAAATGACCCAAAACTGTCTTATTTGAGATTTCCTAATATATGTGTTTATACCAAAATGTTTTACAATATATTTATTATTTATTTCAACATAAACTCGTTGATTAGAGGATCATATTTTAAGGTTTATTTGTGAACTAGTTATTAGAAATAATATTTTTTATAAAAGTACTATTCCTATAACTTCTTTACTGTGTGCTGTTTGAGCCACTAACCCCACCATATCTAAAGGCGTGTTTTAAATCTTTGGGACATTCTCATACACGAAGTCTGCGTTCTAATAAAAATCTGATTTTAAAAATACCTTCACACTCCTCTTCTTTCGTCACTAATTCCTTTGCAGTAACAGCCTGTAGACTATGGAATGATTTGCCTCTAAAGGGCAAAATCATTAACTACTTCTAAAAAGCTTTTAAAATTACATTTTCAAGCCCTCTGATCCTCTATGGTATTGTTGTGTACATGTTTATGTATATATTTTATTAGTATGCATTAAAATTACTATGCATAATAATTATATTTATTCACACCCTCAACCCATTTTTCCTCCCCATTATTTCCTATGCCTTAAGGTTGCCTGGAAGATATCGCTGCTATAGCGATAAGGTCGCCTATTGTATATTTTATTTAAATAGTGTTTCTAATTGTAATATCATATGGCTGTACAATAAAGAGTATATCTATCTATCTATCTACAATTCTTACTCTAATAAATAACTCTCTGAAGTCAACTTTCTGAAGTCGTTAGTCAATCTATAGGGTATTCTAGACTGCTGTTACCGAGAATGTGGTCACCAGTCTATCATTGTCGTTTCCATCGACCGTAAATTCATCTGGAAACCGATCTAATTCCACTTTAGCGTGGATCGTTCCACTTCAGTATCGGTCACTCTAGCTGTCTGGTGACTTCCGAGCTGCCTTACATCGGGATTACTAGTACTCACGTAGTGGACACAGTAAATGGATAGGCATCAATATGAAAATATATGAAAATCAGCATGACAAAAAAATAAAAACCTTACAGGGTAGCAGCAATGCATTTGACTATAATAGCAAGTTTCCCACTTCCGCCCTCACTCTCGCTCTAATAAAACAAAGCGTAGCGTTGGGTTCGTACAACGGAAAAAAGGCGAAAAATAAGGAGCTTAGTGTCTTAACCGAAAATAAAACGAAAAGCGTGTTTGACACAAATTAAATCTTATAACAAAACTATTATAAATCTCAAATTCATAAGAACATATCCTTAAGGCATCATAAAAAGATTTGTTACACAAACTTTTTCGTTTTGCCCTTAAAAGACGAAAGTTTTTATGTCACCCACAGGATGCTTAAGGAGTCGTTGTATTATTCATCAAAGTATAATAAATTTACCGCGTATATCCACGGAATTTCCTAAAAGCGGAGATATAATAGAGGCCATAAATCTCCTGGTAACTTCAGTTTATCCCGTAATTCGCAAAATATTAACCACTATCATTTGCAAGCAATGTAATCTTGCAGTAGTGTGTTGTTTCTAATGTAATTTATATGTTTATATAATAAATACATTTACAACTTACAATTAAGAGTTTATGGGTTTGATCTCCTCTCGGAGAAGATAGATTTTTTATTTCCATTTTCTTCACTCTGGCAACTAGGCAAGCTCGGCGTTGAGTTCCGAATCTTGAATTGAAACTCAATACGTAATATCTCTAAAAAGCGGAGTGCGGTAAACGGAGTGTCTTAACACTAGCTTCTTACGGTTCTTGCGGCTCCCTCTGTCCACCCTGCTATGAGCGGGATAAAGCGTGAAGCTAAAAAAAAACATAAATATTTACGATAAATGTGAAATTTAGGCAGAATTGAGGCGCCATTAGATATTTAAGATAACGATAACGAGACGTGGTTAAAACGTAGTGCATAGTAGTGTACTCAAACTCGTGCCTGTTGGACATCTTTCAAGTGCTTCAACCACCAAGCCATACGTTCTTTTTTAACTATCGAAATATATTCTTATACAGTCTTAATTTAAGTAGTAAGTGCTATCTTAATGTTGCCATTCTATATGATTATTTTTGCTAATTGTTTATTTTTGACAATTATCGTATTTTTTGTCAAAGGTTCTGTAACGTTATATAAACAATTTACTTGTAAAATAATATATTATACAGTTTTTTAATATATGGCTATGATATAAAATATAATACAATATATAATTATGTAATAGAAATTTATAGGCACAATATACATTTACTCTTTAGTAACTTTTAAAGTCACTGTAGTACATAAAAGCTTTCAGTAATAGAATACTATTAATTACCATAACTAATATATAATTATATAAATCTAAAACGTTGTTACTTAAATAAGTATGACAAAAAAGATTACAGCTTTATGTCATTACTTAAAAGATTCCGAGGATACCAGTCGAGCACATATCACCGCACCAATGTTCATTGTGTGGAGAATATTCGAAGGATTGTTCGGTAAAAATAAACAAAATATAATTATAGTTGTAGTTGCCTTTGAGAAGACAACTTTGAGAAGGAAGCGGATATGAGGATTCAGTTAGGTTGGGCGGCATTTGACAAGCTCCGTCGAGTCCTTACGTCGACAATTCCGCAAAGCCTGAAGACCAAGGTCTTCGAGCAATGCGTCCTACCGGTGATGACATACGCTGCCGAGACGTGGACACTGACAAAGGGGCTGGTCCACAGATTTAAAGTCGCTCAGCGTGCTATGGAGCGAGCTATGCTCGGGGTCTCTCTCAAGATTAAAATCAGGAATGAGGTTATCCGTGAGAGAACGAAAGGAACCGACATAGCTCGCAAAATTAGCAAGCTGAAGTGGCAATGGGCCGGCCACGTCTGCCGCAGGACCGATGGCCGTTGGAGCAGACGAGTCCTGGAGTGGAGACTGTGTCTTGGCAAACGTAGTGTAGGACGCCCTCCGGCCCGCTGGACCTACGACATACGCAAAGTTGCCGGAGCAGGCTGGATGAGGGTTGCGGAGGATCGGGATGTTCGGCGCAAACTTGGGGAGGCCTATGTCCAGCAGTGGACTGCGATTGGCTGACGACGACGACGACGTGTTGTTGTTTTTAAAAATGTTGTTTTTTCTTTTTTTTTTTTTTTTTTTTTATCTTCACGCTTTATCCCTCACAAGGCAGGGTAGGCAGAGGGAACTGCAGGATCCGTGGGAACCTAGTGTTAAGACACTCCGTTGCTTAGCCCCTGCTTTCTCCGTCCCCGCTTTCCGCCGTTTTTGAGGCATTGCGTGTTGAGTGGCGGAACTCAACGCCGCGCTTTGCCTAGTTTGCCAGAGCGAAGAAAATGGAAATAGAAAAATTCATCTTCTCCGACTGGGGATCGAACCCAGTAACCGTCGCGTTTACAGGCAGACGCTTACGCCGCCACGCCACGACGGTCCTCTTTAAAAATGTTGCTAGTCTAATAAATTAAAGGTCTGTGTATTTTTAATATGTGAACGAAATTTCATTATGATCGATTGAACAGTTTATTCGTTAAAGGGTAACAAATAAATGTAATTTCATAACTATAATAATAATTACAATATATTTACTGGATATTAGTACAATAAACATCTTTATTGACTTTTTTTAAAGCTCATACGCTTTATCCCGCACAAAGCAGGGTAGGCAGAGGGATCTACAGGAACCGTGGGAGCCTAGGATTAAGACACTCAGTTTTCCGCTCCTGCCCTTTTTTGCGAGGCATTGCGTATTGAGTATCGAAACTGAACCTTGCCTATTTGCCAGAACAAAGAAAATGGAAATGATAAAATCCTTTCCTCGTTGTGTTTACAAGCAGACACTACTCCTCTGCGCCACGACGGTCCTTTATATTATTAATATAGATATCATTTTTAAACTAAGTATGTCTTGCATTTATTTACATTTTAAAGGAAAGGGGCGATGAAATCATTACTAATAGTCAAGGCGGCCTATGTAAATGATGCTATACCAGATCTACAAATATAATATGAATATTCATCGGAATACAAATCTAGAGTAAGCATTGGAACGGACATTATTTCTGCTTTAACATTTCGCGACAGCATTAAATAAGGCTTATAATTAATAGTCTCAATGATAATACAGGGAAATTTATTGTAATAGTGTCGAAATATAAATTGTCGTCGCCGACTTATATAATTTAAGATAATGGCTTTCACGTTCCTAGTGTAATTTTATTGGGTTTTCAAATATTCTTTATATAATAAAAATATTATATAAAATAGTCTTGTAAATAGTTACTTTGCGTGATAAGTTTAAATTTTTATTTAATAACTTACCGTAATTTTCTATGTCATTTAAATTTTATTTTAAAATATGTACTTCGATCCAGATGGACAAAATCTAAATCAACTGACAAATTTTCGCGCTTAGTGTGTAATATTAAGTCATTCACAACCACCTTGGAAATGTGAGATATGATAAGACTATAAAGTTACATATAAATTATTATATAACAGTGAAAATTTCGCTATCACCTATTCATCGATTTAGCTTCCCTACGTTACACGAGATAGACCTAGCTTAAAGAACAGTTTGGTGCTTTTATCTTTTATATTTCACAAACTTTAGGATGATTTTCTTGATATATTGTTACTAACATTTACTCACATATATATCTTTAAAAAATATTAAATAATTGTATATCTTAAGTATATTATGTATACCTATTTAAATCATTTGCTCTCTCAAATGACCTGCTTCATACTGCGGTGTTGAGTACCGCTACATATTAGGTGTGTGTATTTAACAAAATGTTTTTGACAGTAGCTTGTTTTTACCTACGCTGCTAAAAGATAAACAAATGAAGATAAAAAATATGATAATATTATAAACTTTTAATATGCACGTATTTGTTTAATACAAGATTTTCCCAAAGCTTAACATTATCCGGCACTATAGGAATACTTACCTACAACGTCTTTATGGCTGAAAGGGGGAAATGTGACAGTGAGTTGTTACTTGTTACCGAACAATACTGAGGGTATGTACATGTAAGTATATACCTTACATTAGACAGTATGTGTGTGAGATAACCGTGATTACGTACATTAAAATTAATGAATTTGTCTTTCCTCTGTAGAATACTTGTAAAGATATAGATATAAATATAATTTTTGTAGCTTTATGTTTTATTCCGCCCATAGCAGGGCAGGCAGAGGGAACCGCAGAAATCATGGAAAATCAGGTAATGAGAGGCGGAACTCAACGCTTTGCCTAGTTGCCAGAGCGAAGAAAATGGAAATGAAAAATCCATCTTCCCCGAATAGGAATCGAACTCACAAACCATATGTTTTTCTTTCCAATAAATTAAAGAATATTATGTTATTCTTATTATAAAATATATATTATATTTAAAGTGACGTATTCCAACACCAAAAAATATAAATATATTTATATATAAATATACAACTATTATATGAATTCAACAAGTTTTAACCCTTATTAGCCCTGTCTATCTAGCCAATGTGTCTAAAATCGTCAAAAATGAAATATATAAAACTTATTTTGCCTGCATCATCGCCCGCGTACCAAATGGAAACACTTAAACCCACCCAAGATAACTTTGACCACAGATACAAGGGTCTCATTGATACCATCACCTGGACGTGATATAGTCATATGATGAATAGGCTATCTAAATGAAATATATATTTTTAATTAAAACTAATAGTTCCATCGTGGAACTGTATTAAAAATTATAATATATACAGTCATGAATAAGGCTTCGTATTTATATTAAAAAAAACATATCATGTACATAAATAATATGTATTACTTAAGAAAATTTTCTAGGTCACTGAACTTGTTTGTTATATTTTCACGACGTGTATCAAAACATACATGAAGATTACAAAGAACGATTTTCTGAACATGTCAACAATTTACTGCTAAGCGGTTTTCTCATATGAATAGATATTTCTTCAGTGATAGAAACCTTTTAGTTAAAGAAGTGAAGTAAACATGTGACACATTCAAATGTATATAACAAAAGACAAATTTTTAATATTTATATTGTTATTTGGTATTCTAGGTAGTAGGTGTGAAGGTAGTAGCTTACTAAAATGTCGGTAGAGACCGAAGTATTGTCGCGGCCTGTCATTTATAATCTGTGGACATTAGTAGGTTTTAGTTTTTGATCTTTTTAAATCAATTGCCGCACTTTGTCTAAACATATACATTTATTTTAGATTTGTAGATATTATAACTCCACCAAATATTAAGTTAAAAAAAATAATATTTATGTCACATTTCGACGTCAACTTTACTAAAAATATTTCAGTAAAACAGTTTATAATAAATTCATATCAACTTTTAGAGACCAAGTTGAAGTTAACTTCAGATTGAACGTTTGAGCAAAAAAATATCTTGAAAAGGGTTCCTACTTACATAAATACTAAACTCACTTGAAAATAAATAGTTTTACGCGTATATTGCATCTCAGGACATAACTTATTCTTTTACAAACCCTACGTTCCTCATACAATCTTTGTTTGAACGTTCCCACCCTAAAAACGCGCAACGAGATTACATAAACTTGTAATATAATAAAGTGCTTTATTCCAGCCGCTAATGGTTCCATTAGTTCTTAGAAATTGTCAATGATTCATTTTGGATACACAGTACATTGTTCGGAAAGTTCTGAAAATAATGGCCTGCTCTCAAAAATATATACTTATGTTTAGTGACAACGATAGTTATAAAGTATATAATCTGTGTAATAATGTTTCGTAAGTTTATTTTGTTTATTTGGTATAAAGAAAATCGCTTAGAGGAGCTTAGCCGTCGCTGCATAGGGGCGCAGCGTCTGCCTGAGAATACGAAGATTTGTAGGTTCGATTTCCACTCAGGGAGGGTGGATTTGTTGATATCCATTTTATTTGCTCTTGCCAAATGGGACATTGAGTTTTCAACACGCAGTGCTTTGAAAGGCTGAAAGTGGAAAATGGAGTTTCTTAGAACTAGTTTCCCCCAGTTCCTCCGGCTCCTACCCTGCTACGAGCAGTATGAAGCGTGAAGTTAATTTTATAAAGTAGCTTAAAATAATAAAGATTGTGTACGTTTTCGTAATGAAATTAAACATAAGTTTTGAGTTAAAAAATATAATTATTGACGAAAAAAATTAAAATATATAAATAAAATATTAAAGCACATTTGTCGGGATTAGCATGTAATGGCAAAGACTAAGAATTTATTAATCAAGGTAAGCCGGTGTCGAATACAATCATAAAAACTAAGTACTACTAAAACATGATAAAACAATTAAGGTTTTAGCTTAGTTGGACTTTCGCTTAGTTTACGAAACAAAATTAATTCATATTAAGATTACTGCTAGTTCGTAATTAATTATATTTTTTTGTTTATTTTTCAACATTTGCTACGAAGGAGATTGTGTTATATTGATACTTCACAGGTAAGAAAGAAAATATTTTTGGAGTGAAAATGTAATATTAATTCCGATTATTAAAAGTGAATGTGAGTTTAAATTGTCGTGGTGATATGAGAAACTAGATTTAATTAAGTAAATATTTTTTATAAAAATATCTGTATCTCACTGTAGCACTTAGGTAGGCGTGAGCTATCAGGGGAACCGAAGGAACCTAATGTTAAAACACTCCCCCCTATTTGCCTTACACGGATTGTGTGTGAAGATATTCGTTATATATTTAATTTTAGAAGAAAGAAGAGTTATTCTGTAACCCCTCGTACATAATATTTGCAACAATGTTGTACAAAATAACAAAATAAATATATTGTTGTTTGTACACCTACCAAAATCTATATATCTTTTTCAGTTTTCTATGGTAAGGGTTGCCTGGAAGAGATCACCTATGGAGATAAGGCCGCCCTTACACCACATTTGTATCACACTCCTCTTGTCTTATATGTTTCTTTATGTAATAAAGTATTAAATAAATAAATAAATAAATAAATAAAAGTTTACTTCAGCGATGATAACCAGGAAAAGGTTCTAGTATTAGAATATTTAGACTATATGTATTTACCAACTTGGAAAAATGTTGATCTGGTGAAAAAAATCAGTAGGTCAAACCATGGTTAAAAAGTTCACCTTTGCCAATAGTATTTGAAATCCTGTATTTATAAAGGTCATAAACAGTTTATAAAAAATATAGGAGTTCTTCAGTAAAACGTTAATTATTTCATTTTAACCTAAATATAGAAATATGATTAAATATACCTGAAATAATGTTGGCCTACATATAAATGTAATTAGATTTCAGCTTCAGAAATCATATTACATTATTACGTAAATAAAACTTTACCTACGCGATCTACCTCATTTAATAGTTAATTATGGAAACATAAGTCATATATTTAAATTATAATATATAAAATTTTTAATTTACATTTAAATTAAGTTTTAAATATGTTATAAAAAGCTATCATAAAAGTTTTTGAATCAACAAAATATTACTTAGGAAATATATTATGAAGCCATAATACGCAATTATGTAAAAAAATGGCTGAAAATCTTTTAACTTAATTGTTTAACGATAATACACTTTTGCTCTTCCGCAGATCATTTTGATACTTACGAGAGAGTAAATTAATATAAAACACGATAATACCACATAAAAATGATTTAGTTATTAATTATATATATTTTATGATAATTCAAATGGGATTAAGGAGCTTATATATTTTGTTAATTTTTATCCGACTTCCAAAAAGGAGGAGATTTTAATAATAAAATTTTAATAACATTCTTTATTGTATACCCATAAAAAATAACCAGGCAAACTATTCTATGTTGGATTTGTAAGTATATAATATTAATGTCACTTCTTTAAAATGTAAAGGTTTTTCCAAGTTTTCCTGGGATACCGTCATCAAATCCTTACATAGACAAAGTTCAAAAAGCACCAGATTTTGTGTGTAAGGTACCTAAAAGAAAGCTTAATGAAAAGGTCAAAAAGTCAAACGATATGAACTAGTTTAACGATAAACAAAATATTTCTCTGTAAAGATTAAGGATTCTGTGTGAAAGCTTTCACAAACTTCACAAAAAGAAAACCTACGATTTCATCTAATAAAATATAATTTATTTCTTAGAATATGAGTTTCGTACTTTACTCACGGTTGATATATTTAAGAAAATATTATAATGATATTTTCGTAAAACTTGCGCAATAATACGAGTAGCTAAGCTTCGGAAATTGATTTTAAGTGGAAGGAAATTGGGCAAACAAAAGGAACGACAATACCCTTGTTAAGTGACTTCGGCTTTGAAAACAAATCATAACGTTCACAACTTAGGCTTTTTATTTTTCTTTTACTTAAATCTGTTTTGCAAAGTACAAATAAATGAAAGCTGTGGCGAGTCGATGACCTTTTTCTATGGGTGGTATTATAAGAAAAAATGTTACTTTGTAATTATCGTATTTATTTAAGTATTTAAAATATATTAACTTGTAATCGTCGGCAAGCCCATTTGCGTGGACTTTATAACTTTTACCATATTTCAATACACACAAACACAGTAAAAGTGTCCACTTTGCTGAACAACTTATATTTTCTCCGGTTAACAACGGGTGTTCATCGGGTATTTTATTGAGTTTTAATTAAATATACTGTCATAGAAAAATATTTTAAAGGCTATATTATATTTATCTATTCAATATCCATTATGTTAAATATGTTGCTTGGAAGACGCAGTCATTATAATATAGTAATGCGCAATGCGTTTTTAAATTTAAGGACAAGCTCTGTAGACGGCCGGAGACCCAATAAATAATGAAGAATTGAAAGCTTTTGTGGAAGCGGAGCCAACGCAAACCACATTCGAGATGTTTCTTTTATTTGGCGGCGTTTAACGTCGGGTGGCACACGCAGCGGCTCGACCATCTGGCCCTGCAGAGAGATGTCGCATCTTTGTGCATCTTCTACCGTATGTACCACGGGGAGTGTTCATGAAAAACTATTTGGGTTAATATCGGCTGCAGCTCTCCGTCTTCGTAACTCCTGTCACAAATCAAGATACCATCCTCACCACCTGGATGATTGGCCGAGTTATCATAAGTTTCAAAAGAAACTTCTTACCACGTACGACCGTACTATGAAAAGAACTCTTTGCATAGGTATTTTCCACCCGGTACGACATTGGAATCTTCAAGAAGCGAGCGAACACCTTTTTAAGAGGCAGGCGGCGCACCACTGCAACCTTGGAGTCATGGGTGACTATTGGCAGCGGTGATCACTTAACATCACGTGATCCACTTGTTCATTTGCCCCCCTCTAACGTAAAAAATTGAGTTAGCTGCAGGCTGCGGTATGAATGATCAAACTATTTTATTCCAATGTAAAACTGTGTTAGTGAAGCATCGCAAGTTAGTGAAGCAAAGCAGCGCTTGGCATACATGAGTCGACTGCTGTAGTATATTACTTATCCGCAACAATAATGAAAAAAAAGATTATAACCGTTTGGTGGACTAGTGCCGGTGTCGTTCATTAGAGTTTTCTCTATTTTGGATATACAATCGTATACGGCAGATATCCATCGTAAGCAATCGAAAACCGTGAGGGCTCATAAACAATCGAAGCTCTATTCAATGTCGTTTCAATACAACGCTGGACACACTGCAAAACAAACTACTACCAAACCAGAAGAGGTTCAATTAGGTATGGTAAAGACATCCACTTCCCTTCCCCGGACCTAGTTCCAACTGATTATTTTTTTACAAAATTTGGATAACTAAAACTAAAAAGATATTTAATTCTGATGGGGCAATCACCTTCAAAGATGTTATTGGTTCCCGTTCAAAAAAATCATTTGGGATTTTTCTAGTAAAAGGATCAATGAATTACCTACGAGACGGCAATATGCATAAATAACAATAGTTCATACTTTGATCAAGTAAACACATTAATATTAAAAAAATATTCGACTTTTTGTTTCTCCTAAACGTCGATTATACCCAATATATACAACATATACATAAAATTGTTACGGAATTTCGAGTGTGCAAGCCATCCCTGTAGAATCTATACATGTGCGAGTATCGACATCCATCACAACCATTGTCAAGGTTATGAAAGTGAGTACTTGGGCCTGTTTTTCCTCTTTCCGTAGGTTGATTTTCGTACGTTAAGGTGGTTGGTGGTAATATGCGAGTCCGTTTCATTTTGTTATTTTATAATCACTGTTTAACTAAATGTAGATCAATTTAACGTAATCTATTAGAAATTATTTCTTTTTTACGTAAAATAATTTTGAAACAAGAGTAAAGTGTATATTAAATATGTCTAATATTAAATATCACAGTTTGTTATAGATGATGTCTTAGGTCTCAAATACTTGATATATAATGTAAAGATAGCACTCAAGGTCGATTGGATAAGGGTTAAAGTTTTCTAAGCACTTAAAAAAGGTTAGCTTACAACGAGGTGAATGTTTACAATGTCGACGAAGCGCCCACCACTGTTCTCTAATGGAGTCTGAAGTTTGTTTACTGTATCATCATTTATATATGACTTTGTGCGGTTTTTAGGCGAAACGTATGACATGGCTTTTCATTTTAAGATTTAAACCAAATATATTACATTATATTTTACTGTAGCTTAATATAGCGTAAATTCATTTTATAGCTTATGGTTGCTTAGAAGTTATGGTTTGATTATTTGATTGAACTCTAATTGTGTATTTCAAAAGAAAAAGTAAAGAAATATTATGTTATCCTTTTCTGTAGTTTTAAAGGTATTTAAATGATATGACAGTGAAATTCTTATGAAAAATGTATACAATATGTATACAATAAACGAAGCAACCGGACCGTCGTGGCGCAGAGTGGCAGTGTCTGCCTGTATGTGCAAAGGTTTATGGGCTTGATTTCCACTCAGGATGGATTCTATCATTTTTATTTTATTTTTTTATGTGACTAGGAAAAGTACAGCGTTGAGTTCCGCCACTGAACACACATTGAAATGTTAAAAGCAAGAAACAGAGTGTCTTAACACTAGGTTTCCAGGATAGGGAAGAGGAACTGCAGGAAAGGGAAAAAATCGTGAAATTAAAAAAATATGTTTATCAACTATATCAGACATTTTCATAATAAATGTTATTGAAATAAATTAGTATAATGAAAGAAATAAGCTATAATGTTGTATATATAATAATTCATAATACATTGCATAAATAGTACGTCGTATTAAATACGTGTTGTATTAGAATAAACGACTGCCGACTTTATATAAGCCTATAAGCCCACATATATTAATAGAAATGTTTTCTTGTGTTGTACTAAATATATCTCACGTAAAACAACGCCCTACTTGTCAATATATATGATGTTTGTAAGGGAAATGTCATGTTTAGATGTTATTGGCAATTATGTGGAGATGCTTGTGTCATTTATTGATATACAATATATAACTATTTAACTATCCTTATATATCTTTTATAAGATATATATTTTGCTTATAACATATACTATAAAACTTTTGTGTTATCAATGTGTCTTACCTTTTTACCTTACTTATTTGACTATTTATGAAAATAAATTTAAATTTTCCAGTTACTTAACAGTATTAACTGTTTATTTTAATTCTGTAAACGTTATTGATTCTAAATGCTCCTGAAGCTGTCAAGGTTACCTCTTACAAAAAAATAATATCAATTGTAACTGATATCGGTTTTCTATACCTATTATCACTATAATGTATACAATATGCTTCTTAGAACTATGTAGACGTGGAAACATACACTGGATATGAAGTACCAATTTCAGGTCAGTAATTTACTCTAGACCGTTGTGGCGCAGAGGCGTAAGCGTCTGCCTGTAAACGCGACGGTTTGAGGGTTCGATTCCCTCTCGGGGAAGATGGATTTTTCTATTTCCATTTTCTTCACTCTGGCAACTAGGCTAAGCGTGGCGTTGAGTTCCGCCACTCAACACACAATGCCTCGAAAATGGCGGAAAGTGGGGACGGAGAAAGCAGGAACTAAGCAACGGAGTGTCTTAACACTAGGTTCAAATGGTTCCTGCAGTTCCCTCTGCCTACCCTGCAATATGCGGGATAAAGCGTGAAGCTATAATAAAAAAAAAAAAAATTTACTCTTCTATATTGTATTCAGGTAAACTTGCTGCACTTAGAACTGCAGTAGCAGTTATAATTTTGTTTGTACTTAAATATAATTAAGTAATAAAATCGAAACACACGTAGACCGCATGTCACGAGCGTATTTGGATAGAGGTTATACGTAATTGTAGTAAACGACGTAAGTCAATAACAATATTTCAGTGAAGCCTATCAATACGGACCGATGCTTGCATGCAACTTTGACTTTATCACTTAAGACTGTGAGGTTCCTAAGTATATATTATGCAGAATGCAATCAAATCTCTACAGTAAAATATATTAAAATTTTAATTACTCGGATAATGTATTCACTCATTTTGTGCGCAAAATTATGAAGATACATGTAGAACAGCTCGAATATTACCACAAACGATTCGTTTTGCAATTTCGTTCGTGATCTGGCATATTTAACTGTGCAAAACCTTAAAACGATAAACAGCTCTGCTGTTGGTATACTACACGCAAAACGTCAAATCTATCCGCAATTAGCGTATGCCTTGTCACGATTCTAGGATGAGTATTGACTTATCTAATAACTATGCAACCTGAATACCTCAGTATTGATTTATAAGCGTTATAGCTTGTGCCTGAAATTAGACGTACTCTTGAATATTACTGAGCTTGTAGTCTCATGACATGTTTACCTTATGAATCATATTAATCATATGAAAGCAATTTATAAAGTATTAAGGACCATCGTGGCGCAGAGGTGCAGCAACAGCATGTAAATGTGACGCTTTATGAGTTCGATTCCCACTAGTGGAGGCTGAATTATTTCGTTTTCATTTTCTTCATTGTAGCAACTAATCAAGGCGACTGGCGGAAAGCGGGGAACAGAGTGCCTTAACTTTAGATTTCTACGGCTCTTATGGTTCCTTCTGCATATCCTGAAAAAAAAAATAAAAAAGAACCACTTAATATATAGGCTAGTTACGCTCAAATAATTAAATTAAGACATAAAAAAATATTCGGCAAATGTTATCTCCCAAAAATTACAAATATCAGAAAAAATATTTTATAATATTGCAATAGAAATAATTTTGTTCTTCTACATATAAATAGCATATAAATTCTTAAAGCGGCGTATCAAGTGCATTATTTTATTAAATATATTTATAATTACTTTCATCTAAAATAAAAGAAGCGTTAATTGTCAAATATCGAACCTCTTCCAATGGTTACAATTTAAGTAAATATTATGTAATAAAATTGTAATTTTCTAGCGCTTATATGTTCTATGCATATACTAGATTATATTTCTTGGTAAAAGTCTCAAAAACTGCTTAATAGACCTGAAATATTGACGGCGAAAAGGCCCAGCAGTTTACGTTATAATAAAACTTTTGTAAGATATAGATATCAATACTTGACACGTGATATTTATTGGTTTGAGAGAGAAATACAATACGTCAAGTGAAATATGATTGAAACACGTATACTTCAATGAAATGATTAATAAAAAAAAATGATATTATATATCCAATCCTTTTTAATTGATTAAGTCTACGGTCTTAATCTCTTAATATACGTATTAACTGCCACTTCTTTTATTCGAAATTTTTGTAATAAAGAATTTTACATAAATAAATGTTATTTTTTGTACAATTAAGTATTAATTCCAAAACTCAAACTTTTAATATTATAAAATTATAAAGTGTATACAATATTAATATATATGACCGCAAACGAATATTCGCGTCTATAAATATTATGCTTTTAATGTACTAATAGTTATTAAGATTATATCGATAGGTAGTAAAAAAAATTATTTTTCAATGTTAGATAATTCAATGTTAGATAGCATAACTTGTCACAAGTCATCTACGAAGAACTATTATTAAATTAACAATAATATTACATAATAAAAGATTATAGAAAAATCATAAAAGCTTAAAATATTTTTTTTAGAGCAAAGGATGTAAAATAAATATAATTAATAGAACCAACAAAGTAAAGTATAGAGATATTATAAAATGACGAAACACGTTTACCATTTTCACCCAGAAGTACCTACATGTCAAATATCAACGGCAGAAATTAAATTTGAAATTACAGTACATTTTTTCTGTATTTTCGGAAGTGTGTTGTCAGTTTCACGTCTCGTGAGATCAACAGGATAGCATATCGCTTTCTGTACTTGTAAGACATAAATAACTTGAAATAAATGTTATTCCTAATAAAATTTGTCTCCACGCTTTTTTTATGTCTTCACAGTTTATGTATGCGGAACACAGCAGGCTAGGGGCCGTAGGAACCTAGTGCTAAGACACTCCGTTCTCCGCTTTCCGCCGTTTCGAGACAACGCCGCACTTTACGTAGTTGCCAGAGCGAAAACAACGGAAATGAAAAATGCATCTTCCCCAAGTGGGAATCGAACTCGCAAGCTGACGCGTTTACAGGCAGACGCTACTCCTCAGCGCCACAACGGTCCTCAAAGCTATTATATTCTGACAGATAATATTATAGATTTAGTAAAGCTAAGTATAAGAATAGAATTTAAGCAAAAATAAAAAAATACTATATAAAATAAAAGAATAAAAAATACTATATTACCTAATTATATTATTATGTCGTTTAATTAATTAATTTTCAATATATATATATATATATATATATATATATATATATATATATATATATATATATATATATATATATATATATATATATATATATATATATATATATATATATATATATATATATATATATATATATATATATATATATATATATATATATATATATATATATATATATATATATATATATATATATATATATATACATATATATATACATATATATATATATATATATATATATATATATATATATATATATATATATATATATATATATATATATATATATATATATATATATATATATATATATATATATATATATATATATATATATATATATATATATATATATATATATATATATATAAATACATCTAAACGTGCTAGAACAACATCGTTTGTTTGTTGGAAAATCACGAACCTCTTATATTGCACTCAGGTTTCAAGAAACATCTCTTCCACTGAAATGTACTAACAATATCATGAACATTGTTATATTAGGTATTTTAGTTTCCGTCAATTTAATTAAATTGACTTAGGTTTTGAACTGGTTTATTTTTTATTATCGAGATTTCTTTCGTCTATTTTTTATTACATAAGATCATATTACTATTAATACATATTAGAGATGTACTATTACAGGGAAAATGTTTTTTAAACAAATTTACGTATTTAAATTTATGTATGCACCTGCATATAGTGCAGTTTTTTTTAAGATGCACCAGGATAACATATTTTCACGCAGGTCACAAGGTGTCTGTCATCTTAAATTCAACTGCAAGTTAGGTAAGTAAAATGGCAAAAATACATTAAAAAGTATTATATTTTATAAATTCCATCAGTAACACAGCACTTGCGTCTCGTTGACATAGTAGGATTTATGTGACTGACGCTATCTGAAATAGTCGATTAGTTATATAGGTTTTCCTTCCTTACTCAAGAAAAGCTTTATGCATGTTTTTTTGTTTATATATATATATATATATATATATATATATATATATATATATATATATATATATATATATATATATATATATATATATATATATATATATATATATATATATATATATATATATATATATATATATATATTCCCTAAATCAATGCACTTTTTATATTTCGCGTAATAACTATAAATTAGACTGAATAGAATTAGGGCTACGTATAAAATTGTGCATAATATATTGATTTCGTTGCAGACGTTGAATTTATTTAGACATAATTTCCTCTTACTTCGCTCATGAAAATTTAAATTTTTGTATATCTTCTTTAATTTAACATCATTTTCCTACATTTGAAGCTGTAAACTGCAGAGTAGTTAAAACTCAGATTAACAAAGTAATAATGATTATAATTCCATTACAAAGTAAGACAAACTGTTCCAAGTAGAACAGAGTCATCTAAGAAAATATACAAAATATGGAGCAGTAAATATTTAATAGCACAATATTGTAATATCTGTGTCGCACCGAATTTACATAACACAGATTATAGCAGCAGATCAATCTGTCAAATGATGGCTTCACAGATCAAACAACAATACGAGGCACTAAAAGTTGACCCCATGACCCGTATTTATAAAACCTACATAAACTTGCTAAATTATTTGGCTAATTCTTTGGATTACATTACATTTCAGTTTAAATCTGGTCTTGAATCAATTCTGTCTGAACTTTAGCTATAATTATAGTACACTTTGACCTGACTAGACTAGACCGAACTAATACAATTAGATGAGTTTGGAGGCTGTTAGTGATTATGACAAATTCTGGCCATAATAAAAATTAAAACTTTCAATGTGATATACTGATGATATAATTTTTATGATTATATAGCAAAAAATAAAATAGAACCCTCGCCTTGTTAGATGATGATTAAAAGTATGAAAAGTTATACTGTTTGACTTATTATGTCCAACAGTCATGCAATGTCTTTTTAAAAGCAAACTTCACGTAACAAATCGGTGCACTGGCTGTTCCACGAGGATTATAAACTTTGATCTGTAGTCATAATAAATTGTGTTGCAACATTTTATTTTAATAGATTATCTTATGAAATGAATGAACTGTTATGAATCACATTTTATAGCTTTATATAATATTTAAATGAAGATATCTAATAGAGAAATATACATAAATTAAATTGGTCTTTAATATATATTTCTCAAATTCTTATTATCATTATATTTAAATTAAAGAAATATTTTGAAGTGGCAATTCTTTGCGAGCGTACTCTTAAGGTAAAATTTTTCGCGACAATGCTCACGAACACACAAACACGACCGACGTGAGGCGTTTTTGTTATAAAGAAAAACCACCACTACTACTAGTAACAATTAATTATTAATTAAACCATACTAGGACTTGAGGACCGTAAGCAAACGTAAGCTTTAAGCAACGGAGTGTCTTAACACTAGGTTCATATAGTTCCTGCAGTTCCCTCTGTCTACCCTGCAATATGCGGGATAAAAGCATGAAGCTGAAATAATTATAGTTTTTAGCACTATTTTTATTGAAATTATAATTAAATTCATAAAATGTATTATTAAAACTCAAGAAGATTTAAAAATTAGTTTACTAAAGGAAATTTTACTTCTGACATATGTACGCATACTTTGTACGCACAGAATAAATTTGTTTATTTAGTTTCTATATTACGGCAAAGCGCGACGTTGAGTTCCGCCACTCAATACGCAATGCCTCGAAAAAGGCGGAAAGTGGGGACGGAAAAAGCAGAGATTAAGCAACGGAGTGTCTTAACACTAGGTTCGAACGGTTCCTGAAAAAAACATAAAAATAAATTAGTTATTGAATTAATGAAAAGTTTTATTAATAAGTGAAAAATAAGTGACTAAAATTCATAGCTTTTAAAAAAGCGCTCTTGTAAGTGGAAACAACATGTGATGTTATATTTGTTAGCTATGCTGCTTATATTTAAGTGGTGCTCTCTGTATCTCGGTCTAGAAAATCTATAAATATTTAAAAAGATAGTAAGAAAATATCAATAAATCATTTTTTCAAGGTTTATGATGACAGCGTATTTAATATTAAAGGTTCTTTAATAAGGAGTTTTCTATTAAGGGCACTTGATCGTGCAGAACTTCCATCGTAGCGTGTGCTGTGTGGCACGTAGCGCCGTCCTGTTGAAATCACATGTTGTCCAGATCTATATTCTCGATTTCAGGCCAAAACAAGTTGGTTATCATCGACCGGTATTGCTCACCATTGACGGTGACGGCCACACCATTACCGGACCAATCACGCCTCCGGCCCAAAATCCGCACCAAATAGTCACTTTCTGCGGGTGCATTGCCACTTGGTGAACCTCGTGTGGATTGGTCTCGTCCTACATACGGCAATTTTGCTTGTTGACATAGCCATTCATCCAAAAATGCGCCTCGTCGCTGAAGATGATTTTTTTGCCAAAATCGGCGTCAACTTCCAACTGCTCTAATGCCCAGTCAGCGAACACAGGGCGCTGTCTATGGTCATTAACCTTGAGCCCTTGGGTCAGCTGGATCTTGTACTGGTGCTGGCTCAAGTCACAAAATTCGCCAAGTTGTCGTCTGCGAAAGACCAAGTTCCTGTGCGCGACACGGAATTGACTGCCGCGGGTTTTCGAGGACACTGTCGCGCACATCGGCGATATTCTCGGCAGATCTTGCGTTACGTTGACGCACGGGAACCGGCTGATTGTTAACTGACCCGGTTGACTCGAATTTATCTACCAATCGACGGATAGTCAACTCGGCAGGACGATCATCGCGACCTTAAAACGGGCGAAGTGCGCGGTACGTTGCTCTAACTGAAGACCCATTTTCATAAAACAATTTTATGATTTGCACGTGCTGCTCGACACTGTAACCTGCAATGGTAGTTTGGTAGGACGGAATGAATATAACACACTGCATTTGAGAGCTGTCACTCAAACAACATGGCCGCAATCAGCTGTCAAAGTTCAAGCGTCCCTATTGGAAAACCCTATATAAATTAATTAACATTAATAAACGTACATATTAGTATATTATACAGCCTTTATCATAGCTTATATCCTAGCTTGGAGTGTAACACTAACATAGGTATAAGTTGAAGAAAACGAAGATCAAAATGTAAACATTCTTATGGGATGCTCCATTAAAACTCAGGCTGTAAGCGACAGTGGGCGTAGTGTAAATATTGAAAGTACTTATTTTGTTGACTATAAGACGTTACCCTTTTTCCAACTGTTAAAATACTTAAGAACTTAAGCTTTTCAAATATAATTCTGAAAATAAGGACAAAGACTTTTAACAAAAATATATAAAAATTTTACATATTTTTAGGTAAAAAGCTTAAACTCGCAACTTGTCTAAAATTTTCCTAAACTTGATTTTCTTGTATGTATAATATTTTAGGCAGTGTTTGGTTATAAAGGTAGGCTCGATGTGAACACAATAGCTGTGGTACATTCCATTTTGAATATATTACGCAAAAATTGATATATGTGTTGCCGCTGTGATTTTATTTTCACAAAAAAAGAAATTTTACACTCTAATTACATTAGTACATGCAAACGAAATTGTGGGCGATAACTTAATAGCTTTTAGCTGTAAATGAGGTCGTCGCGGTTTTGTTCGAATGGGAATTCGAGAGAATGAACTATTTCAATTTTCACACTTTGGTAGACAATTTTCCTAAGTTTCCTCACTTACAACGTATGAACAAGTTGCGGCGTGACACTGCTTGTGCTTGAATCCGAGGATTCAGGTGGAGAGTAGAGAACGGTGTGTGCTGACATTACGTTGACCCTGCTTACATTATTATTACATATAAGATGACACGTTACAAAAAAAGCATACTTTTCAAAATAAGAGAATTCATTATAAATTTGAAATTACTACTATAGTAATAGAACGCATCAAAATTTTTGCATTATTTTATTTTCAGTTTAAAGTTACGTATTGTATTTAAAAACCACACCCATTTTCATTAAACAAGTTTCAAAATTTTGTTTTATAATAAATATTTAATATACACCCATAATACACAACGTCAAAGTCATAACACAACCTTGTAAAATCGTTGTTTCATTTCAATTTCAAGCAAAATTATCATTTCAAACGTATAAAGCTTCCCTTAAACTTGATAGCTCATATGTAGAGATAATACTGAAATTTCAGAATACATTATCTGACATGTGACACAAACTTTGTTATAGCTGAGGAGTGACTGTCAACGCAATAAGTAAAATGTACTATACCATAGAACTTACACATTACACTGTTTTGATATCTTTTTATTATATTATTTGACTACAATATATTTTATTTATGTAGTACAAATAATTAGATCAATGTATGACAGTATAGCAATATATAATGTATATAGTATATATAATAACTACGCTCTGCTACCAGAAAATGTATATAGTAGTATTTAATGAATATAATAAACTGCGTTCTGCTACCAAAAAATATATATTGAATAGTGGGTAGGGGTCAGCAATTGTGGAAGCGTGCTGAAGTGGAGGTTATTTATTAATTATTTACTTTATAGTCGGTTTTAGGATAATAGAAATTGTACAGTACCTTATCTTCATGATTCACAACACAAACACTGATTGTTCCCGGCCGGCATGGAATGTCTCACTTGAGTCTTCTTCACTAGGGGTTACTTGCACTATTATCTTTTGTAGGTTTGTCTTTGTCAGGTTCAATATCAAGAGGGAATACACAAAAGGGAAATCAAATAAGGCTGAGGGAGGGAAAATCACACCGCTAATTAATATTAGATTCAGGAAGGACGTGCGCTCGCGTCGGCCGTCTCACGTGCCCCTTTTACTACAACTCGATAACTACTACTGACCGCTCGCGCCGGGAGATGGCACCAGACTCTAAACTAGTCGGGGATGCCATATATAAACAAACATATAAATTAATTTATATGTCGACCGACTATTGAACTCGGATTCCCGGTTTTCCAGATCATTAAATCGTTTTCCCATACAAATATTATAGAAATTGTGTGACAACATATATTAGATTAAAATATAATAACATACATATACTATTGAATAACAAATGCACACGCTTCATTTTATTAGTTTAGCGCTTTTAAGGGACAGTAAAGTTTCTCTAACTTTCTTTTTTATTAAAAGTAGAATTTTTGAGACTGACAAAAAGCACGTGTATTTTTTTTTCAAGCAAATTAAATTGGCTATAGTATAGGTTTTGTTTATTCAATTATTAACTAAGTCTAATATCGGCTATATTTCTCGCCTTTTCGGGATCTTTAAAACGGTACCAAAAGTAAAATTCTATGCTAGAGATATGACTATATATAATGATGATGATAACAACATGGGTGTGTTATAAGACGTGTTTTTATGCATATACGCATGTGTATGTATATTTGTGAGTGTATATTTTTATATATATGTATGTGCCTTTGTTAGACAACCAGTCATACGCAGCTTTTTTTCAGTTACGCTTACTCTACCAATAATTTTATCATAAATATCATCCTAGAAGAGGAATAAACCAAGAAACTTGGTCAAACCATTTAATTATCCATACGCTTATTATTAAGGACTGTTTGTCCTTGATAATTGGTAGTCAAGGGATAAATGTTATAACTTCCGCCTAAAAAGGCGTTAGTAAAAAAAGGCGTAAGAAAAGGGAAAGACGTTAGTGAAGGAGTTAAAACTTTAACAGTATATATAACAGTTAGATACCTAACAATGCGCTTTAATATTTTCTTAAGTTGAGGAATAGCAAAAACATGAAAGATTTGTTAAATCTAGAATATAGATAATTACAAGAGCTACCAAAGCGTTAGTCTATCAAGTCATTATTAGGATTAGATGTTGATTGTTCAGCTTTAGATCCGTACTGGTATAGCTACGAGTCTTCGCCTTTTTTAAGGTATAGTGTGATGAGTGGCGGGATTCATCGTCATGCTTTGCCTAGTTGCCAGAACAAAGAAAATGAAACCTAGTAAGAATCAAACCCACAAACCGTCGCGTTTACAGGGAGACCCTACGCCTCTGCGCCACGGCGCTCCTGTATTATCTTATCACAATATTTTATTATGTGTCCTTTTTTATTAAATATATTTAAAGATTTTTTTCGTCACAAAATCGCTTATCAACCAATCAATTAACAAATAAAAAAATAATAAGTAAAACTAATTACAGTGTATAATAAATAATAGAGTTAATATTATATTGGATATTAATTTCTGTTTGAATGCTTTATGTAAGAAAATAGTCTTGACATACGGACAGATAGACAAAGAAACAAATGAACAAAAAATTATATAAAGGTTCCATTTTTTTGAGGTTTGGTACCTTAAAAGTAAAAAAATTATCTGGAACTAAAAGTCCAATACGTAAAGTACTCATTTTAAATGGAAATAGTGATCGGAAAGTTACCAAATGATAAAAAAAAAAAACTTCAAGTAACACACAGCTGCAGACGAAAAGGGTTATTTGTATGTATTATTAATAAAAATGCCAAGCAAGCTCACTTAATACCTAGCATTTATTCAAGAGAAAACGTGAGAACTACTTTTATCTTTCAGCTCGACAGTATTTTTCAAGATCAATGTACCAAAAAATATATACATCCCAATCAAGGCGAGCGATCGTATTGAAGGAAAGTTAATAAATTCTGCCCATCCGTACTTATCACCGTATAAGGCGCAAACGCTTACATGCTCTAGAGAATACATTTTATGTCCCAGCAGGTCGTACACGGGTTGTATGAAAATGAAAGATTTTCCAGACACTATTCAATGTAATTTAACTTGCACACTGAATTGATGAAATCTACGCAAATTCACCGAAATGTAAAAGAGTTGGTATATAAGAAAACTTATGGAAAATCGAATACCTAAACTACTATACTTTATTTTTGTAATATACGTGGACCTGGAAAAAAATCCAAAAATTTATAGATATTTTATAGCAGTGGTTGAAAAAAGGCTTTTTATTATTTCATTGGTAAAGCCGTTTCTAAAGAAATTCTATTAAGAGAAATACAATACTATGCTATATCAAAACTAAGGAGACGTCGGTTTAATTAATATCAATCCTATGACCTCATGATAACTAAATACAATATCTATATGAAAGCTATATCAACGTGAACATTTCGTTAGACAATAGATCACTTTGATATAGATATGAAGGCATGCTCATACTCTTAAGTCACCATTTGGCACAAATTATTCAAAATCAAAATCAAATCGAAATCAAAAATCATTTATTCATATAGGTATCACAGATACACTTATGCACGTCAATTTTTATCTACTACCATTTCGGAAAGGTGCTTTGTCATGGAGGAGAAGAAATGGCGAAAGAAACTCCTCAGCACATCTTTTAAATAATAAAAACAACATTACATAGTACAAAATGTATTACAAGTATCTCCTAGCCTGAGCGGAACTGGTTGCAGAACTGATTAACTCCATGCGTCTTTGCAATTGATATAATCATCAACCCTAAATAACCTTTGCTAATAAGTTGTGCTTTTGCCCGTTTTATAAACAATTCTATTGGCAAGTCGCGTATCAATTTCGGAATTTTATTAAAAAAAATTACGCTAAGCCCTATAAAAGATCGTTGAACTTTAGTCAGACGATACGAAGACGTAATTAATTGATGCCTCCGCTGAGTTGAGCGATTATGAATGTCAATATGAAGTTTGTACATATGTAATTTTTTTTATATAAAGACTATATTATTATAGATATACTGAGACGCAACTGTGAGTATACCTATTTCTTTAAATTTTTCCCGTAATGACTCCCGTGACTTCAATTTATAAATAGCCAATTCAATTCATATTCTGTGTACTAAGTGAAAAACTGATCACTCTATAACTATATATAGAGTATTTGACTTCAAATTTAAATTTATTTTTTGTGTACAAAGAACGACAAAGTATATAATGTATATAAATATATACTGTAAAAACTTCGTCGTCCTATTAAAGATGACAAGTATTTGTAACAATTTTAAAATAACGAAAATACTCGTATATATTTTAACGAAAATATATATAGTTTACCTGAATAAACTAAAAAAAATGTGGTCATTGATTCGCTTTGTGTATGTTATGTTATGTTTGAACTATTAAATTAAATATTTTATAGTCTGTTATTTTTTTGTCATATTATTTTCTGAAAATAAAAATTTTATACTTATAACATCTGTTGATATTTTAACAAATATAGATTTGTTTTAGAATATTTATTATAATAGTAAATTAAGTATTTTGTTACAAGCATTGTGCTTTAAAAGTGAAGACGACACCTCATTAGAAAGACATAGCGTTGGCTTTGAAAAACTACAGCTATGCTTTAATTAGCGTAGATTTCATATAACTTTTACTTACTGTCTCTATTTAATTAAGATTCAGATAAATTTTCATTTGTCACACTAATAAATTAACAAAAATAATTTATTATTTATAAAAGATTTTTAAAAGCTCAAAAAATTACTCGTGAAAATAAAAACTTTCTTTTCAAAAATTAAACATGTAAAATAAACCGAAAAAAAATAACAACTTCAGATATATCTTTAGGAATTCTAAATGCGATTAAATTGGTAGGCAGCAAACTTCTAGAATAAATCAAATGTAGCAATCAATATGACCAAATGGTCATCATTGATAGTTCAATAGATATAACTTCGGTTTTCAAACTCTCGAGAGGTAGTCAGGATACATAAAAGGGCAGTAACAAACCAACATGGATGGAATATTAATAACACACTAAGTTGTAACTCAAGACACGTCCTCTGACTTAAAATTTCTACGGCTATTCGCAAAGGAAATAGCGAAACAGTTAGCTCACAGAGATGTTGATTAGATATTGGTATATTGGTTATAGATTTTTTTTTTCAGAATTTATTTCGAGCTTTTTTTAACGCAACTTCATTCTAAATCGGAAAAATTACTAAAATTATATATTAACATTTACACTTTTATATTAAATAAGGTTTTTGGAGATATATATATATATATATATATATATATATATATATATATATATATATATATATATATATATATATATATATATATATATATATATATATATATATATATATATATATATATATATATATATATATATATATATATATATATATATATATATATATATATATATATATATATATATATATATATATATATATATATATATATATATATATATATATAATATATGTTCCAATACGCAGGCATTACTAAGTAATTGAACCAAATAAAATAAATTAATTAGAGCTTCATTAATTAAGACGTAAACAATTTCACCTATAGCTTTAAATGTACTTTGAAAGCATACCCTTGTAAGATGACAACATCATTCTCCACTCACACCTTGTTCGTTCGAACACTTACCGTTGCCAATTTATATTGAGTTCCTTTAATTTATAATCTATGCACAATCATCCTGTTTTGTATTGCTTGCCTTTGCCTTATTGTTACTTCCCGTGTAATGCTTATGCGAAATACTTTATGCATTCTCATTTACAAATATTTTGTTTCTCAGGGGGAAATCTCGGTGGGCTTTTGTCAACATATTGTCGAAGAAACTGGAGTAAAGTCACGTGAACAGTATAAGAATCCTCTGGTGTGCAAGTATGAAGAAATTAACGACTTCGAACGAGGCGAAAGAAGTATGCAGGGAATGCAGCTTTTTGCGCTCCATTTTCTTTAGTTAGCGATAAGCAAGCTATGTATACTCGTATATAAATTTTATTTTATTTTCCGTTTTAGTTTTCCAACCAAACTGAGAAATGAAATATTATAATCATTCAACCTTCGATATTGCTTCAAATAGGATTTCTTATAATAAGCAGTGTAGTTAGATGAATGTAAAATTAAGTAATGTATATTTATGTATTTACATTTTTTTTAGTTATGGCGTTTTGAGCGTGCCAGTTGAGCAAAATTCACTTCGCCAATATCACGTTTCATGAAGAACAAAGGAAATTGTACAATAAAAAAGGAGGTAACAGTACACAATAGAAAAATGAATATTTATAGGAGATTCTGTCAAAACATACGACCATCACCTATAGTAATACAATCAATATTTACACTATTTTTTTTTGTATATGCAACTTAAAAATTTAATTATAGATAATACTTTATTTTTCTTTATAGTTTAATATTGTTATATTTTATTTATTTACATAAAACATAAGCAAACTTTGAAATTTAAAGGGACGAGGGCCTTTAATAAAGAAAGGACTTCATATAAGAGGCGAATTTAGTTAATACAAGAAATAATCATCACAAATTCACACACTAATTTATATACATAAATACTTAATAAAGTAATCAATGGTAAAATCATAACTAATGACAACAATATAAATCACTGGTTCGCATAAAAGAACTGACTCCCTACCGCTAGACGGTCGATTATGATAGTCCACTTCAGTTTGCCGTCTTAGAGGACATCACACCAGTCCATAGACTTAGTAAAAACAAATTAGCCATATAACGAACGTGTTAGCCCAGTGACATTTTACTTATGAAATATCTCCATGTCTTTATTTCCAGTAAATAATAATATTTGTTTCTTTACAGTATTATAAACAATGGAAACATTATTCTGTATATTAATAATATACTTAAAATTCACCAACGCATAGTCATGTTTTATAAGGGAGTATTATAATGAAAGCGCTTATCTAACAAGCATTAATTTTTTCAATTATAATTATAAAATAAACCTTACATATTTTTTTTTAGCTTCACGCTTTATCCCGCACAAGGCAGGGTAGGCAGAGGAAACTGCAGGGACCATGGGAACCTAGTGTTAAGACACTCCGTTGCTTAGCCCCTGCTTTCTCCGTCCCCGCTTTCCGCCGTTCTCGAGGCATTGCGTGTTGAGTGGCGGAACTCAACGCCGCACTTTGCCTAGTTTGCCAGAGCGAAGAAAATGGAAATAGATAAATCCATCTTCTCCGACTGGGGATCGAACCCAGTAACCGTCGCGTTACAGGCAGACGTTGCGCCTCTGCGCCACAACGGTCCTCAATCATATTTCATATTTCTTATTATTAATATAAAATATTAAATAACAATTAAGCACAAATTAATTAATTACGTTTTAAATCTTATCTAAAAATTATCCAAGCAACTTTTTTTAAATTACGCTCGCACCGATCTCTTTTTCATTTCTTTTTCATCCTCCTCATACTGTCTAGAAGTTTTAAATTGTTAATTAAAATTCTTCCAATAATATTATTGTTAAATATTTCTGATATAAATATATTTAAACCTGCATTTATTTTCTGTTTTATTGTTATACAGTTATGTCATATTTTTATCTTTGCCAAGTAGCACGATAACCCAAAACTAGGTCTTTATTTATGATTGGCTCACTTAGACGTCTGTTATGAAGCGACATAAAATGCTTTTGAATTGGAGACTATCCGTCTGAATATTAGTATTCTTCACCAAAACTGCTTAGTTTATTTCGTTCTGTGTTTACGATTATTACGTACACAAACTAGAAATAATATATAATGTTACTTTTGACGTAGATTTTCTTTCTGTAATTGAAGTTTTAAATATATTTTTTAACATAATTGAGAACCGTTATAGTGCAAAGAATCCTATCTGTAAGAGCCATGTTATTTGGGTTCAATTCTCACTCGTAAGAATAGACTATTTCATTTACATTTTCTTCGACCTGGCAACTAGGCAAGTGCAGCGTTAAGTTTCACCACTCAATAACTAAAGAAGGCAGAAAGCAGCCAACGAAATGTCTCATCATGTTCTTTCTGGCAGACCTATGTGCGGGATAAAGCGTAAAACTATTTTATATAATATTATAAAAAATAACGTACACCTGAGCCACGTCAATGTACTCACACTTTGTTTTGATTTCTATGTGAAATCGTAGAAAGTTATAACTTATTGTAGAATTTAATGAAATTCGTAGGGATATTTCAGAGTTGTACCCGATATTGGATACTGTGATTGCATTTCCGATGTAAGAAGCGATGGCTATATGTATGATTGAATTCAAGGCTGACATACATATACATATTTATATGTTTCTATGATAAATTTTATTTTTAATGACAAAATTTATATAGAAGAGTATGGTAGAACTGAATAAAAGTTGGAAATCGTCGTAAATAATATTTCATAAAAGTATATGACCATATTTTTAAAATTGTTAAGACGGAAACTGCGAGA
Organism: Dione vanillae; assembly: GCA_037178615.1. NCBI lineage: Eukaryota > Metazoa > Arthropoda > Insecta > Lepidoptera > Nymphalidae > Dione > Dione vanillae. The sequence goes on from JAZFAU010000072.1 coordinate 879,939, forward strand.
ATATTCTCACAAAATTTTCAGACATTTTTTACAAAGAAAAAATTAAAAGAAGTTGTATACAATATTGTAAACAAAATTGTCAATTTTAGTTAACTAGCACAATTCTTAGTACTAGCTTTTCATAATATTTGTCGTAGCGATCATATCCAATTAGCACACGTTCGTTTGCAGAATAAAAATTGACGACGAGACGTCGGCAATCACTACGTCAATTTGTAATTACATGTTATTTAATTTACTTAACTGAAGCACTTTGTACGTTGAAAGTAACGAATTTATTTAACACATTTTCAAGAGTAAATGGGAATAAGTGACTAAATTATAGTCTGAAAAGTGCTTTACGGTCAATTCACTTCAGTCCACTTCTTGTAAAAGAATATCCTAATAAGCATAATTGAGCCTGGGTTTAGGTTAAAAAAATATTTTGGGATAGTAATTAATTTGTTAAATCGGTTAAATCCTACCCTATTGCTTACTTTATGTCAATGAATAAATTAAATCTATGGTATATAACGCTTATAATATACTAGAAAGCACAATTTTACTAAACTATTTAAAATTTGGCTGTTTAACATATTTTGTTTTATTTAGCTTGGGGTGTGTTTTGGTGAGGGACAAATTTAATTTAATTAAGTTAAATCTATTCTACTTTCCACTTCCACGTTACATACAAAATTTTTAGTATTGATATACTTTCCTACGATGCATTTTCATATATTTACAACTATTATTAATCTGTTACAAAATGGCAGATCACTATATGTTTAAATAGTCTACTCAACATTGGCATCAACGTGTTACTTATGTCATTTTACTTGTATAAAATTTAGTCATTTAAAAACATATGGAAATTAAATAGCAAGTGGAGCTGTATGCTTAAAAATGTATCACAAAACCGAAAATTTATAAAAGGCCAGTGAGAGATGGTCGTGACACAATGAACGGTGTCTGGATATAATTTCGATAGTTCAATTGGTACTCAAGAAAATGATTAACTGTGTTGGAGTTGGTATAAGAGTGTTACTTTACCTCGGGCCTCGAATCACGACAAGAAAGAGGAGAATGGAGTGTCTTCGCTAGGCTTTCTCTATATATATATTCTCCTGAATAAAACAGATTACGAAGTTAATTGAAAAACCAAATGTAAAGCTTATTATATATGAATAAGACACACAGCACACGTAATTGCTTTGAATATAATTATTATAAATCCTTTATATTTTTAAAACCTCATCTTTTAACATTCTAAATCTCCGACATGTAATTAGCCTCAATTCGAATTTAACAGATGTTGGGAACGTGTCTGTTGTATTAAACTTTGTTATAAATAAAAAGAATGTATAGCAAAGGATACAAGTAAATTATATTTTTAGAAAATATTTTAAACAAGGATTAAGAATATTTTTTATATATATGTAAATATCATATAAATTTGTACTAAAAAAATTTAGTATAATGATTTGTATAATTGCTTATTTTAGGATTTAAAAAAATCAATACAGTTCAGAGAATACATCTACTTTTTTATCGTTTTAACAGTATAGTTCATATAGTTTAGTAAAAATGTGGAAACGTCAAAAGGAAATGAACTAGAGCAACCCTAAAGTGAATTGACCCATGACTTAAATTCAATATTTTAGAAAGAAATATTGTAACAAAATGTCTCATTCATCATCATTTTTTCTTCTTTTAATGTTACTAAAGTGTAACTTATTTTTATGATTTTGTTACTTTTATCACACATATGTGGACACATGGAGGATGGGCAGAGATATCCTAGTGGTAAAACACTCTACATCTTCCACCTGAACTTCAGACATTACGTAGTTAGTGGCAAAACTCATTACTATATATATATATATATATATATATATATATATATATATATATATATATATATATATATATATTATATATATATATATATATATATATATATATATATATATATATATATATATATATATATATATATATATATATATATATATATATATATATATATATATATATATATATATATATATATATATATATATATATATATATATATATATATATATATATATATATATATATATATATATATATATATATATATATATATATATATATATATATATATATATATATATATATATATATACATAATAATTTACATTTTTATTGCAACCGCAAATTACAATTTTAAACCCTTAAAATTGCCATACGATCTTGATATTTTTTACCTGTTTTATATTTTTTCGGGGCGGCGTTAAATTAAACCTTTGATGTGAGTTATTAACGAGATACTTTCGTGAAAACACTTCTATAATTTTTCAAGTGGTCGTCTGGAAAAAAGTCAAGCTATTAATTAATTTTATTTAGATTTTATAATGTAATTTTAGCAATTTCTACCAGAGATTAATATTTCCTTTTTGTTAGTTAAGAACATCTTGTCCTACGATATGGAAACTAAATAAAGTTCCAAGCAACTTAAAATCCATATATTACATGAATTTATTATATTTTATAACATTATTACTTACATAATTCATATCGTATTTATTATTATTACAAAAAAAAGATAATATCATCATCATAATTACTAAATTAAAGTTTGCAATATTAAAATACTTATCTATCGCGAAAACAATTAAAATTGTAACTCGTAATCGTGGCGTGGGAATCTACCCTCGAAGTTGAGTGACCCCCCTGGGCGGCATTTCATAAAAACGACGGGAGGCTGAACTACTGTGCGTTAGGATCTTATTTTTCAGCTTAGTTCAGAGCAGTGAGCGTCGGAAGCATCAGTCGGCCCCGAGCTATGCTTGGAGAAGGACGTTATTATGATACGGAGAGCTGTAAACACATTGCGTCGCGTAAAAAACATCGATACTCGTTTCTCTACAAAACTTTTCTTAGCATTTTAATTTAAATTTATTCGTGAAAAATTGTGTCAGTGTTACGAATATTGTATTTAAATGTTAAAATTTAGTATTTAAGTGTAAAAATATTATTTTAATGCACTAATTGTACTTTTACCATCTTATTACGCATTTCATGTGTTTTTCAAAATAAATTGTACTATGTAGCATATAACAGCGTTAATCAATAATATTTAGTCTTCAATGTGCTGTTATTTCAATGAACTCTACTACATTCGCGATTCGCGAAAAGTTTGCATAGTTATTGTTTTGGAACACAACTCTAGTGTATTTTGATCGACCGCTTCCTGCAACGAGCAACGGAAGCGCAACGAGGCACGAATTTAAACGTTGAAAATAGCCGTCAAGCTAACGCATCCTGACACTGTGAGTTCATTTTGGTTTGTTTTCTTATGTCTTACCATGTGCTTGCTACAATTCATATTATAAACGCCAGATCTTCACTTCCTATGTTCTCTTTGAAACATATCAGATGACGCATGATTTATATAAGCCATTTTTCTTTATTTTATAATCTTTGATCTTTGTAGCTTGTAGAGCATTTAGATATATAAATTTTGTAATTAGATTGAATTTGTAATCAAGACGAGAGGAGGCGCGTTGAAAGAATTAAATAGAATTGTTATTTCTAATATATCACTTGCATAAAATGCGTATTCTACATCGCTCTTTTTACTGTCAACTCATTAGCATGCAATAAGTATACCGTATCATTCCGTCGTGCTGTATAAATTAAATGAGCTCGCTTGTGTACAAGTTTAGTTTCAATTATAAGAATTGTTTTTTTAACAATAATAACTAAACATTGAAGTACTCGGAGTGCAGCGGTACAGCCCATAACTGTAAAGGACACGGTTTGGGGTTCTATTCTTAATTAAGGAATATGAATAATATTTTCTTAGCTCTTATAACCAGATAAATTTTACCACTCGAAACCAAATGTTATGTTGCGAAAGATGGAGGCGGAGAACAGTCTGTGTCAAAAAAATAAAAATCATATTTTTTGCAATTAATGTTTTTTTCAATTAAGTAATATCACTGCATGTCACTCTATTTTGGAATTCTCGCTTATTATTATGGCATCAAAAAAATCTCTAAACATCTTTAATAGTATATAAAAATAATCTATTGTTGGGACTCTCCTTGTGAAGTGTTCCAGGATAGTACGTATATATTACTGTGCTTTTCAAAAATAATACCCACCAAAAAAATTAAAATATTTTTTTAATATAATATAATATTATAGTAGAAATTGAAAAGACTACTATGCCATGTGCAGTCTGAAAAACACATATAAGGTGTGTTGTGCTTGATGTGTACGGTAACTTTTTATTCAGTGTTTATTTTATTAAAGTACAATGAATTTTACAAGTAAAAATGTATTGCTTTCCAAGTCAAACAAAAAATTAGAAGAATATTATCTATATAATTGCCTACTTCTCTCGTACATAATTTTTTTAGCTCTTTTTTGCTTCTGTCTTAGTCTCAAATTCAGTAGCACCTTAGGCAGAAGATTATATATATTACATTTTTATGTTAAAAAATATTACACTAATTATTTTCCTACTCGGGTGAGATGGATTCCCATTCGAGAAATATGTATTTTTTCCATTTTTATTTTCTTCGCTCTGGCAACTAGGCAAAGCGCGGCGTTGACTTCCGCCACTTAACACACAATATCTCGAAAAAGTGGTAAACTGTGAACGAATTTTAACACTACGTTCCCACGGTTCCTGCGGTTCTTTCAGTACCTACCTTACCTACCTACCTTGCTATGTGCGGGTTAAAGCGTATTTTTTTTAGCTACACTAAAAAAAATAAGTAATAATAATACTACTTGAAGTCTAGTGGAAGTACGATAGTTTTCTATTCAAATAGCTTAACTTTGACGTAGTAAAAATCCATCGACCAATTGATCTAGATGAAACGTATATATATATATACCATTTGTTAATTAAAATATAATGATATTTTTTATAAAATATATAACATATATTTGAAATATATGCATCAAAGATAAAAGTAGTGGCTCGATTTCTAAATGTTGATTTAATAAAATTCGTTCTGTTTACGAAAACCCATGAACAATTTTATTACCACACGTGGTAGAGTAATGTCGTAATCATCAAAAATATTACGAATTGAGTATCTAGTAGTATATTAAGATTACGCATATTACCTCTACAATGAACGATAAAATAATGAAAGTATGTATAATATTACCACGAAACGACTAGAACGTCAACTACTATATATATTAAGTAAAGAAACTATTTTATACTAATTTATTACATTATAATTATTTATATATTAGTTTATTTTATACTTATATTATAAGTATAAAATAACAATATCTCTTGCTCTATTTACCTCTTTGTAATATTAATTGTCAATTCTCGCCCTAAGGTTATTTGGAAGATATGATTAAAAAACCATAGCATCATCTTTTCTACATTGCTATTTTATTTTTTTCTTTGATATCTATGGTGATACCTTGTTTGAAGAAATAAATTATTAAAATATATAAATCTCTCATTTCTTACGGATTAATGTATGTAGGTAGTTCATTTCAAAGAGTGAATTCTGGCGCCACATTCTTTAATAAATAATTGGTTCAGTTCAGCAAAAGGAAGCGGTTGGGATTATTGTAAGCGACTACTTTAATTGTATTATGATATAATGATCGTCGTGAGGACCGTCGTGGCGCAGAGGCGTAAGCGTCTGCCTGTAAACGCGACGGTTTCTGGGTTTGATTCCCACTGAAGAAAGATGGATTTTTCTATTTCCATTTTCATCGCCTTGGCAACTAGGCAAAAAGCGGCGTTTAGTTCCGCCACTCAACACCCAATGCCTCGAAAAAGGCGGAAAGTAGGGACTAAGCAACGGAGTGTCTTAATACTAGGTACGTATGGTCGTATGGTTCCTGCAGTTCCCTCTGCCTACCCTACCAGGTGCGGGATAAAGCGTGAAGCTGTAAAAAAATATATAATGATTCACTTACGCAATCTACTATTGCTAAATAATTTTGTGAATAAAACAAAAAAATTATAAAAAGGACTTAAATCATAGAAATCTACTTGTTATAACTTACTAACGGTATAATGTCTTTGAACTTAGTAAGTAGATATATTATTGTGCAAACGGAATCAAATAAGGCTTCTAATGGTCATATTGACTACCAGAAACAAAAGAGCTTTCATGTAAAATATAAGCGTATTTTCTCATAACAACGAAAACGAGATATATAAAGCTAAAAATATATTTTATTTGTCTCCGATAAAACATAGTGTGTTTGGGATTGCAAGCATATGAAATATCCGTCCAACATTCCCATACAATAAATAAGATTGAAAATCGTCGCAGCGAAACAGATTTATATTCTTCACGGCTTTCTGCGTTATTTGATTTACAACCTTGCGATATTATGTGTTAGTAAACGTCTGAAGCCAATTTATCGCAAATAAAAAACGTTTAATTTTTATTTCCAAAATAAAATTTATTACTGTGCCTATTACTTGACTGTGGAAAAACATCATAAATAATACTGTAGCAAATTAAATAAACGGATCACATTACGAATTATATAGGGATTAGGTTTATTCTTTTTAATAAGATTGTTTTTGAAAATATAATTTATACCTTTTCAAAGTTTGATAAATGGTTGCATGGTTATCATTTATGTTTTATTTTATTATTATTACCGAAATTTGGTTGGAATATCTTTTTTTTCGTTTTTATAGCTTCACACTTTATTCTGAATATTCATACCAGGATTGGCAGAAGGAATCGCAGTAGCCATGAGAACCTAGTGTTAACACGTTTCGTTCCTCGCTTTTCTCCTTTTCGAGGTATTGCGTGTTGAGTGGCGGAACTTCGAGGTATTGCGGTGTTAGTACATGGATCATCTATGAAAAAATCTATTGTTGGAGACATTTATCTTTGTGATAGTAGACAAAACAATATATTTTTTATAATAATATTTTTATTACGCTATTGGATCAATTCAGTTGCAGTTTATTTTATTACAATCGTCTTATAAATAAAAATTGCGCAACACAACGGTTGTAGATTTTGTTCCTACTCGGGAAAATAATTTTTTTGTGCTTTCTTGCCCTTTGCACTCAAACTGGTAACAAAATAATGTGCGGCTTAAATTTTTGCTATTCAACACACTGTTGTAAAAATGTTGAATAGTGTCTTAACACTCACTAGGTTTCCTTCTACAGTACTACATACAGGGGAAGATATCAGTGAAGATGTTTAATTTATTAAAGTAACATTTATTTGATACGCCTCGTCACGATAGACTTCAATAACGTGACGCTAGATCACGCAACTATCTTGTTGTTCTATGTGTTACTATCTTGTTGTTGTTCTGATTGTTCATTCACATATTAAAATTAACAAGAAACACGTACAGTTACGACAAAACGTCCGTCCGAGCATACTATAAAAAAACTTTAGTCTTATTATATCTTAATTCGTAAGCAGATCATGAAAAAAAAATCATGATTTGGGTAAGAAAAAAATATTGAAAACAATAGTAACAAGTTTTAGAGGCATACTATACCACTATTCAGGGGTTAAAACCTACTTAAGTACCTTAAAAAGTAATGTATACGTCCTATAAAGCAATGCAGTTTAATTTTCAAGATTTAACTTGTAACTTTATCGACTTTTCAAGTAAAAATTAATCACATTATAATGAAACAAAAACAAAAATATAATAAGCAACACAGTCTTGAGAGAATAATGAAGGTATATAAAAGAACGTGTTACTAAGCCATATTCATGCTTCTGATTTGAACCCAATATCATCATATTGCATATAAAAAAATAATAATAATACTTTATTACACAAAAAATATAGATAACTTTTCTAACAACAATTCAACATATAATATGCAAAAATCTTTATCATTACAAGACCATTAAATCGTAATTTTACTAATTACTATAAAGTTTCAAGTTAATTACATTGTTCATGTATTGTTTTTTTTATTTTATAGCAAATAATATATTTATGTACATCATTATGTATGAGAAAATGATATTTTCATATTTTATACAATACATTAGTATACCAGATAGTACTAGGAAGCAACGTCATGTGGAATCCCATATGTTATTTTATTAATAGTCACGGAACTGCAACAGCTTGTTACAGGTGTATGTGATTTTGTAAACAGAATAAGGCAAAGTGTTTTGTTTTGTAAACACTACTTGCGATATGTTTATATAAAATACGTAATTGTTTATATCTGTATATGAATATATGCAACAAACTGATTATCTTCTATTTTTATGACTTTTTAAAGTGTTAATCCACACTGAGGATAGAAAAAATACTTAAAGAAAACATATAAAAATTTGAACGCAGCGGGACTCGAACCCGCGCCCTCCTGCGAACCGTGCATCGTGAACCGTGATTATCCTCTTCTTCTTCTTATGGCTTTGTAGGATATAGTCCAGTATCAGTGCGACCATTGTTCATCTATTGTGATCTCGTATAACACTACAGTTCACAGTTGAGATTGATTTCTTTCTTCCGCTAATTAGTGGCGTTATACTCTAATGGGGAAACATCAAATGTACCCAGAAGTTAAGTCTCACAGCTAAGACAATACTGCAGAATTGCAGTTGCATTGGCGATGGGCATTCAATGAAAAGATTTAGAGGTATTTTTTCATCCTCGTTGCATTTTCTACACATCCTTGTGCAACTGGTACCTAAATTGTACATACATACCTATGTCACATTCAGGCCACAGTGATCAATCGGCACCGTCACCAACTGATTATACGATCATCTTTAAATAGTTTTTGTGTATAAAATTCACGTCTCATATATTTTTTATTGAAAAAAATTTTAAAGTAACAGAACATATAATGTTAAATTTACCCACTGAGGATAATTTGGTCTGCCATTGCAACATCATTAAACAGTATTACATATAAAATGAACGTGGTATTATATTAATCTTTGCTACGCGTATGATAATAAACTATGTCAATTCAGACGGATATTGCACCGACAGATTGCAATTTCAAATATGCCAATATTCTATGAAATTGATTAACAATACAGAGCTTAGCAGGAATGTTATTTATATACATATATGTACGTACATGTACGTATAAAGCAAAGTTGTTAGTAGTACAATGATGATATATATATTTAAAATAAATTAAAGAGTTCAAGATATACTTAATATGTATTTGCCAAATATTCACCTGTGTATGTTCACAATTTAGATTTTTATGATAATTTTTTATGGTTTTTAGAGAAAAGTAAGCGTTTCATGCTGATCATAAATAATTATAATGCCTCGAAAACGGCGGAAAGCAGGGACGGAGAAAGCAGGGATTAAGCGACGGAGTGTCTTAACACTATCTTCCCACGGTCCCTGCAGTTCCCTCTGCCTACCCTGCCTTGTGCGGGATAATTAATTAATAATAATTAATTTAATTTGATACGTTTAAATGTTCTGTATTCAGAAGTCTACTCCTTCATTACAGGTACGTTATAAAGTACTTACAGCTACCACGTTCTAAATACGACACACATAGTCTAGTAATGAGTAAGGAAATTTAACAGCTTAAATCTAGACGTCGGCAGTAAACTCAGTATGGGGCGTTATAAAACATAGAGCGATAGAAATACGATTTATTAAGGCATTTGTTAAGGCCAAGTACAAATAGCACACCTCGTAATAGACAAGAATTTTGTGCATTTTTATAACTTTATTAACAAATTATGTTTGAGTTTAAAAAAACAGTACAAGTAATTACTTCAGTTGGATTCTGTGTGTGTCATTGTATCTATACCAGATTAGTTATTGAAGGAATTCAATTCTTTATTATTTCGTATAGCCTTGGATTTTGGCGTATATAGAAAACTGTGGAATTTGACACCAGGATAAATTAATAAACCCAACTGGAAAGCGGAAACTGCAATATTTTTTTAAATAAATCAACAGTATATTAGAAATATACATCTAGCGTTACAGATGAACGTAATAAAAATTATATGAGTAACTTTGCTTTCCATCTATATGAGTAGTTTGTTTAATAAAAATTAAGTAATAAATGATTAATTACGTTATGTACGTAATACTGGAAGATGGTCACGTAAAAGCATAAGGACATCCCGAAAACTATGCTTGAAGAGATGAATGACGGTAGACAAGACGAAAGAGGTATGTAGGGACCGAAGCGTTTGGCGTTCCGTTCTCTGTGACTACCCCGCTAGGGATAGAGCGTGAAGTTATATATGTATAAATGATTTAGGTACCTATGTTGGTGTAAAAATAGAAATAGGCGACCTAATAAGATGACACTCCATTTTAGCTTTGATAGGCTAAGAAATAAAATAATAGAAAAATAACTGTGAAAAGACATCCTTAGACCTTTGCATATAACTGGTAAGAATGTCAAGACGTTGCTTTTTAAGAGGTGGAACTGAACAAGATAGAATTAAACCAATCACCATAGCGACGCTGTATTTCAGGGCCACGATAGTACCAATCAAAAAAAGTTTGACACAATGCTCACAAGTAATACGTATAATTTGAATAACGAATTCGTTCTATAGATATAAATTGGATATGGAAAACTTCTAAACTTTTAACTTCGCGTCAACGAGCGTCCAACTGAGTGTGACAGACGGCGTTGGAAGTCAATATCCTTTACGAATATTCCAATAAACATTTAAAAAATTCCTGCAATACTAAGAATATTTAATTGTCTCCTTTGACACTGATATACGTATCTACAACAAAAATACCAAAATACCATTCATTTTGACCACGCCTAAACAAAATTAATTTTGGTCGGTATCTAAAAGTCGCGGGTTTTAATCCCTAAAATATATGCTTTGTATAGAACTTGTGTATTGTCACATTGAGTATAAGAATTGTATTGAGCTGTATTGTAATAATCAATTAAATACACGATATAAGAATTAAAAGAATAATTATAAATAAATATATTATATTATTTTAATTTCTCGCTTTATACCAATAATCTAGTATTGAAACACTTTGTTTTTCTCTCAAACTCTCTGAACCATTATATATATATATATATATATATATATATATATATATATATATATATATATATATATATATATATATATATATATATATATATATATATATATATATATATATATATATATATATATATATATATATATATATATATATATATATATATATATATATATATATATATATATATATATATATATATATATATATATATATATATATATATATATATATATATATATATATATATATATATATATATATATATATATATATATATATATATATATATATATATGTGTATATAACACGCTGAACGCTATTCTACTGCGATACGATGACCACAGATTATCAAACGAAATTCTAATTATTATACTTATAAAATACGTTGAAGTTATTTTTTTGCTCTACAATCGTAAAATAGTAATGAAAACATCTTAAATATGAATTGTAGTAATGTACTGTTATTATAAATAAATGAAACAGTAAAGAAAAAAGAAACGAATATTATTAAATTTACCTTATTCACTTGTTTTGGTAAATACGTGCTATTAAATTCTATTAAACGTGTTTAATCTACTTTGGTTTCATAACGTTTCGTTAAGAAATAAATATCGAATTTGATACATAAAAAAACAATTACATATTTTAAAATTGAATTGTCCCCTTGTGTCAGTGACGGGTGGCAATACAATTTATAAATATTTTCTATTTGTACATTTTCTACGTGACATGAACCTTACTGGGTGGATTTCAATAAAAAGTCTTTTTTATACTATATTTTATAATGTTGTTGAAATAATTAAATTGCATGTAACATGTGAGTTATGTATGGTCTTGTTTATACGAGTCCTTGAATCGTAGTTTTTTGTTAGCTTTTCTCAAAAGAACGAGAAAATCTCAAAATTTTTAGCTAATATATAACTGGCTAAAAATTTTGAGATTTTGTCGACATATATGTAGCTTTACAATAGACTCCGAGATACCTCGTAAAGCTATTAAAAATATTCGGCTATAGTAGGCATAGAGTAATTTAAATTATTGTGCGTTGAGGTGCGAAAAAATTATACGGTACACCGGTTACTGGTACAAAAATAAAATAATTAATTTCTATAGTGAGGCCCGAATTCCCAACCAGCGCATTCAGATTCATATATGATTGGAAATGCCTTCATTTCCTTAAATGGAAGCAAAACAATACTGTGGAATCATGAACTTTAGCGAGATATTATTATTTTTCTTAGTGTTTTTTTAGTTTGTTAATATACTGCTATTTATTGTACTACGATTATTTTCCAAAATAATTATCACATAAGCTTAAAAGCTTATATTTGTATAAAAAACTGTGTATATAGATTGCTAAGTACATAAATCCGTTTCAGAAAATTACAATCAAAATTCGGGCTAGCAAATTAAAATTTGATCCATCACGCGAATAGCATTACCCAGTAAAAATGAATTAGACGCCATTGATACCCGCATATGTATCTATATATAACATTGTGCCTTTTTTATTATTAATACCTTTTGTTACTTACTTATTCTTTAGTAATATCGTTTTTACCAAACTTTGATATTATTTAAATTCCACCTACATAACTAACCCAATATCCATCCTAAAGATTCTATTTATTTGTTTGAAATGTCAACTTAACAATACTTTTCTTTTTGAAATTATTTTTTATCTACACGTTTTTCCTGCATTTTCATCGTGGGCATAGTGTCCGGTCTCTATTTTAACTCAAATTCTCGTTGTCGAGGCTGGACTCAACATCGCATCTCGTCACACTAGAGCGTATGTTACTAGAAATAATTAAAAAATCTCCCTCCAGTGACGATTATCATTATTATTGTTCGCGGCTGTGATTTAGAATACGCAGTCACTCTCTAGATATAAAATTTTAATTTGTTTTATATTAATTTTACGTTTTATTTACGTTTAAACTAATTTTACATTATATTTAACGGGCATAAAACATTAATCTCCATTGAACAAAGTACCAATTTATACAAAAACCAAGGTTGTACTTCCCATTGTAACTTGTTTTTCTTCACTACGTATCGCTTAGCGTAAATAATACGAGGCCAGATTGAAAATTACCAAACAATTCTACTAATTAGCCGTAAAAGAATGAATTGCAATTTAATCCCATCTCGACTTCAGGCGTTCTGAAAACTAGAATTTGCAGACTAGAAGTTAAATTCACGCTTAGCGCACTAGAATAATGGCATTGTGAGATTTGTGCTCAACGAATAGAATATTGACGTATACATGAGCCTTGAAAATGGTTAAGTCGTGGTAACATTAAATTTAGTATATTACCTATATCTCTATATTCAAACTGCCACAGTATGACTAAGATATAAAACTCAATGATTTCAAGGCTAAGATAATTTGCTATACGAAGTATACAAGTAAAAACAGAGTAGTTGTGAAAACACTCCGTTCTCTTCTCTCCGCCTGTAATAAATAAATGAATGAATTAATGTTAAAATTTATTAAATTTACTCACACTTAAAAAATTAAACTTACGAAGTAGGTTAGCTAAAATCAAAAGAAAGGCCAAAACAAGCAAAACTTATTTATAGAACTTTATTAATTAAGAGAAATCCAAAAAAATCTTTTAAATTTTATCTATACTTATTACTTACTAAGATATGACCTAAATGGGGGAATGGTGAATAATGGTAGTGTGAATTAACATTATAATGATGAAATGATTACTTTATATATAGCTAAGTATATGTAAAACATGTTTATTTTGTTCTCATATATGAATTTACATTAGTTACCATTATTGGATTCCCATATAAAAATAAAAGAAAGGAGAAACTCGACTAGTTTCTCAGTGGCTCTTCTCAACAGAATCTGCCTTCAAGCAAATGGTAGCTTTCTGTAGGACTAACACTATGAACATTTCGATGTAAATTTACAAAACAATGTAGTACTAATGGCCTAATTGATAACATATTATTATTAATGATAAAAATATATAATACACCAGAAAACTAATAATATTTCAAAACTATCCGACAAGATTACATTGTTTTGTACACAATTTAGTGTTTTTTTTCTGACGCCTGTTTTTAAACAAAGGGCTTATATAGATGATAGACCTTTACATGTTCTTTTAAATACATTCATATTAACAAATAAAACTTACGTACATATTATGATATATATAGAAATTTACTCAGAAGGTGGTACATCAAATACAGTTGTGTAAAGATAACATACTAATATTATGTAGATTACGTAATAACATGATGTAAACTATTATATATTTTACCTTAAAATGATTTAAATTTTGACTTAAATTATTTTCAAGTACATAATTTTCTGGGTAAAATTTATACCGCCACTAAAGTGCCCTCTAACTTACTTTTAAATAGCATTTTGTTTTAATTTAGGGAACGTGTGAATTTGAATGCAATAAAAATTAATTATAATAATATGATTATTTATAATGCTACATACATATATATATTTCTTTTTTAAATAAAAATAAACTTTATTGAAATGTCTTACTGGGAACGAATAAAAAATATTATCATATTATAATTAACAGTAATTATTTTAATATAATTTAAAAGCATGTATCGCATTTATTGCTGACAAAATTTACCTTAATGAAGTAACGATATAACATGATGGCCCAACTCCAAACATTCAAATATTGGCATATGTTTGTAAACAATCTGATCTTGCTAATGCGTAAGACACACACAGAGATTAAATATTAACCCAATTGCGGCAAATATTTGAATGTGTGTTAAATAAATTACTATTTCGGTCGCAGCTGTAACCCGTTTACATAAATATGTAAGAAGTTAATATAAATAAATATTTCGTGTATGTTAATTCGTTTTAAATTTTGATTTTATAACTTTTGATAACGTATTTAATACAAATTTTTAGCTTTGATTTGATATTTTATCTTTACAGCAAACATTGACAGACACACACTAGGTTCTTACGGTTTCAGCGGTTCCCTGCCTACCCTGATATGAGCGGGATAAAGCGTAAAGCTAAACATAAGTTTCCAGCACAGGTCCCTGACTATCGTTTTCACCTCGTTCACTGTCATCGACCTGTCCCTACATTGGTACCCTCTAGGGATCCTCAAAGTTTTTTATATAACCTTCATCCAGTACTATTGCCACAGTGTTCTCAAAGATGGTTTTGAGATAAGATGATCGTGATTATCGTTGTAATAAAATATTATTTAAGCTTAGGTTATATACCTTAATGTTTGAGAATAAATATATGTCACATAATAGAAATTAGACTTGATTTCTGCCGATAATTTTAATTTTGTAACATAATTCAGAGTATATGAGTATTTAATAAATATAAAAAAAACATGCAAATATGCATCATAAAGTAGCTATGAACGCAATTTTTAAGTTATTTCATAATTAAAAAAATTCTTCTGTCGTGTTTACCGAACGAGTAGCTCGATGATTTGTAATTGATTATAAAACGATTGCGTGAATTATCTTCAAAATTATTTCAGTCATTTAATTATTATGTGTAAAATACACCTTTGAGTTCATTTACCTTACATTATAAATAATATAGCCAAATTAAATGAGTATAGATGCTATGTGACTATTCGATTAATCGATATTTCGATTTATATATACGGTAACATATACTTTGTAGAAATCGAATCAGAAAATTATCCTTCTATTGACAGTTATATTGAGTAAATTTGTTGCGCACGTTTTTAAATAAAGCCAATACACCAATAGCACGATTTACCACGTCTTTGAACACGGCACGTAGGTGTTCGTAGCTGTACCATTGTTATGAATTGTCGATTTCCTTTATTGATTTTATATACATATATATAATACTGAATACTTGTGCTTTGAAATCTGTTAAGATTATACAAAGCCTTTTACATATTTCTTTACATTTTATATTTAGAATTGGAAGTGGTCTTAACTTTACCTACTTAATAATAATGTGAAAATTAATTGTAGTTAACCATTTTGAGTTTGTAAATTTTAAACTGCACGCCTTTTGATCATTTAACGATTGACCACTAAAATTATTAAAGAAATCCACACGTATCCTATAAACACTGTAACTTTTGTTGGAGAAACTTGTGCTCCTATTATTTTTAATACGTCCAATGTCTTGTCATCATAGTTATGTTGGCACAAACACTGCTAAAGATTTCACTCCAAGGTACTATATGGTCATAATTAAAAAATATGGTAAATATTGTAAAGATTTTTTCCTTAAATATGAATGATTTCATTTAGTTTATAGATAAAAAATTAAAAACAAAAACCCGGCTGCATAGAACTAACAAAGAAAATGTTTAGTAATTTACGAAGAGTATTGATATCTTTTTGCAAAAGATAAAAAGATTATCCGTTGAAAAAAAAGTAGTTAAGGTTCTTTATGTAAATTATTTCATTGAAATATATAAGTGAAAAGATAAAAAAGAAGAAGTTTAAATTCTTTTTTTTTTCCCTTCACGCTTTGTCCCGCACAAGGCAGGGTAGGCAGAGGGAACTGCAGGGACTGTGGGAACCCAGTGTTAAGACACTTCGTTGCTTAGTCTTAGTTTCCAGAGCGAAGAAAATGGAAATAGTAAAATCCATCTTCCCCGACTGTGGATTGAACCCAGAAACCGTCGCGTTACAGGCAGACGTTGCGCCTCTGGGCCACGACGGTCCTTTTAATTCTTTGTATCCTTTTTGTTGTGTCCTTATTTCTGTTATTTTTTTATTTTGTGTTAATTTCCTTAATACACTACCTGACCTAGTTTGTCAATTTTTTTTTTCCGTTAAACAATATTGCATCTTTTGTCACTGTAGTATATTTTTATATTTTGTTTTGTTCTTTATTTCAGCGCTTTTTAGCGTGCCGTAGAGTACTAATTATTTTATCAATGTCACGTAAATTGAAGAAGGTACTATGGAGATTGTTGTGTAAAGTAAATTTTCGAAAAGGAATTATTTATTATTTAATATATATATCAATCGTGTAAAAAATAACTTACATTAGTAATTCCACGTATTTTTGTTAAGTTCATGTCTTCAGTGACATTTGTAAGAAAATCGATTGACGTAAATGTCATTAAAATCGATTCGAATCGTTTATATTCACTATATTAATATATTAACGATAAATACGTGAGCTCGCACTTGACCAAACTTAAATCAATTTCATGATATTTAAACGTTTGTTTGTAAGGGTTTCTGTAAGTTTGACCCACAAAACTTATCAGTAACAACTTTTGTAATTTTATGTCGACCATTTACCTATTGGCTCTTGAAAGGCAAACCCTTCAGCTTAAAAATTAAGAATTTTTAAGCTTCAGAGTTTCCCTTTAACTAAAAGTTGTTTTTGATATAAATTGTAAAGAATTATTAAAACATTTTCCAAGTTACTATATATATGGTTAAAGTATGGCATGGGTGGAAGTTTTTGAAGACAATAAAAGTATAATTGTTAGAGTATAACCGATATATCTAAGCTCACTGATTTTACGTTTTGCAAATGAATTTTGGGTGCATAAAAATTCTAATAACAATAATTATAAAACAATAAAGTCAGAGTTGTGACCGACAATTATTTCTTAATTTTAGGCGTCAATGTAGCATTTAGAATGATTTCTATACGTTTGAAAATCTACATAGCTAATTAAAAAATAATTGTATCTCTTCAGTTTTTAAAACATCCCACTACTTCTACAGTATATGGCATTTCTTTGTTATATGAAAGAAAGTTACACGATATTAAAATTTAATACTTGCCCGCTAAACTTCGCGCTTCCGCTAAAGTTTGCGTAAAATATTTTTATATATCACTTTTATTATTATTTTATTTTCTCTAACCAATCAGTAGCTATTCCTTACTTTTTTAAATTTGTTACTTTATAAATTGTAACAATTTAGTAAATCAAAATTAAGAATCCCATTTTTTCTGCATATCTACATCAATTATTATCTAAGATTTTATGCGGTACAATTTATTAAGTATAACTTTCATAAAGAAATACTAATTTACGATATCATATTCATAGCATACGTTTCACTTATACAGTCACGAGCAGATCGTAAAATATATACCAATAATAAATATATACCATTACTTGTGTTATAGAAGCATTTATTAGGTTTTCCTTTATGTAAACATACTGTTATAAATTCAGCATACTTCATATAATATGTTACTAGAATTTAAATATTAAAATATTTTTTTTATATGTGGTGTGTTATTATTTATATGTGGGTTCGATTTCTATCTGAAATAAAGGAAATTATTTGAGTAAAGAGATGAAACACTCTGGTAATAATATTAAGCATATCAATGAATTCTTTCAACTATCATATAACGTCTTGAGAATGGAGCTAAAAATGGAAAACGTTATTTTTTAATACGCTATATTCATAATATCGGTTCATAATTATAAAATCCCTCAAACCTCTCTGAAGGCCTCAATTAATTACGTATAGTTAAATTAATTGAGGGCATCAGGGCGCACTGAGACAAGGTTGATGGTTATTGCAATAGCTTTGGGTTTGATCCCGACTAGGTAAATGAAATATATTCAATTCTAGATCTAAAAATAAAAATGTGGCGCGAAGTTCTGCTACTCTTACCGAACATGCATATTGCCGAATTCCATCAGAAATTATAAATACAAAATGTCTTGCCACTGGCTTCACTTTGTCTACACTGCGATACTACAAATACTGCGTTTATGTTTATGGCACGCAATTAAAATTATTTTATATATTTTTTAAGATTCTCTCTGTCCAGCTTATTTTTCGAAAACGTGGCTTTTTGGATTTTTCACTAAATCGCAAAAAGATATTAAGTTGAAATTTGGAAAAAAAATTAACACAATCTAATGTAATATATATATATATATATATATATATATATATATATATATATATATATATATATATATATATATATATATATATATATATATATATATATATATATATATATATATATATATATATATATATATATATATATATATATATATATATATATATATATATATATATATATATATATATATATATATATATATATATATATATATATATATATATATATATATATATATATATATATATATATATATATATATATATATATATATATATATATATATATATATATATATATATATATATATATATATATATATATATATATATATATATATATATCAGGACTATATGAATGCTTTCGAGCTTTCGATAGAAGGTTCGAAAGTGTTGCAATATTAATATTTATTTTAAATAAATTAATATAAAAATCAAAACATGTTTATAAATTCAACAATATATAAATATCAATTACCAAGTGTCAGGAACATTTCTCCTTCAATGAAACATAGCCTTACTTTACAATTATCCCTTGTCAATTACAATAAATATTATCAACTCTATAATTTACGCAGTCTCGTATTTAAATTATAATGTGAATTTAAAAATTAATAATAATTTTTATGTATAAAATTACAAATAAATATAAAGAAACAAAATATATATTCAAAACATATATATGTCTATAAAATATATAACCAAAGAAAACCTAGACAGTAGATAGTTATTATATAGTAATAAGATCCTCATACAAATTTATAACAACAAGTATTCTACGGCAAAAGAAGAAAATGCTCTTTACTGGAAAAGGTATCTTGTAAAAAGCAAAAACGTTCTCAGCAAAATGAAATTCTTTGCAAATGCTTGCTTGTGGAATATTTAGTTTCAATAATAAATGCAGGGACAGATTGCCTTGTGTTTATTATACATAATAAAAATTTGAATAATATAACATTTTTGAACACATTAAAACGACCTCTACTGGAAATATCGGAAAAAACATTTTTTTCCGTCCGTTGTGTAAAATGATTAAGCATAAAGTAAGGTAGACACAGGGAGAGACATTTTTATGAACTTTCTTTCCAATTTCGACTTTAAATTGTTTAGAGTTGAAACAAAACGCCGCACTTTGATTTATTACCAGAGCGAAGTAATGAGAATAATTGTTAATTAACGAAGAAAATAATAACATTTTTTCCTTTTTTCACCCTTCGTTCGTCCCCATAGCCCCAGATAACTTAAATGTTCTAAATTTCTAGTTTTCAAAAATGTACCAAACAAAAATAAGCGCGTAAATAAAACGAGTTACATTTTAAACAGAAAATAAGTCTCTAATCCCTTACCTTTTAAAATCTTATATTCAGGGGCTATGTATATGTATATGTTAAGAGGAATGAAGCACAACAATCGTATTATACGTATAAGGTAGGAGGAACTTAACGTCTTCTTTTTAGTCAAGATCGAGCAAATAAAATAAAATAAAATAATTCAATAGAAATATAGTTGTTACTTATGAAGCATAGTAGGTAAAGTATGTTGTAATATAATACACATATTTGAACTTCCACGAATATACTGTTGGTATGGTAGTCTCAAGTTTGTTATTTAAATTAACATTATCGTGGTATTAACAATAAATAATACACAATGTTTAACACTATATTTCTATTGACATATTTTATTTTATTTTATTTTATTTGCTCGATCTTGACTAAAAAGAAGACGTTAAGTTCCTCCTAAGTTATACATATAATATGATTGTTGTGCTACATTTCTCTTAACATATACATATACATAGCCCCTGAATATAGGATTTTAAAAGAAGGTAAGGGATTAGAGACTTATTTTATGTTTTAAATGTAACTCGTTTTGTTTACGCGCTTATTTTTGTTTGGTACATTTTTAAAGTATTAGATTTCTGATCGGTTCGACACCTTGGCACTGCGTAGAGATGTAGCCTCGCTATGCATTCTCTACCGCATATATCATGGGGAGTGCTCTGAAGAACTGTTCAGGCTGATCCCTGCCGCCTCTTTCTGTCATCGATCTATGCGACAACTCTACCACCCCCACCACCTTAACAGTTGGCAGAGTACTACTGTGCGTTTTAACAGAAAATTTCTGCCCCGCACCACAAAATTGTGGAATTAGTTGCCACATGCGGTGTTTCCGGACAGATACGACCTGCAGACTTTCAAGAAAAAAGCGTATTCCCATTTAAAAGGCCGGCAACGCATTTTGTAGCTCCTCTGGTGTTGCAAATGTCTATGGGCGGCAGTATTCACTTACCATCAGGTGATCTGTCAGCTCGTTTGCCACCTATATTATAAAAAAAAAACACACACACTTCTAAGCTTTACTATTGATTTGGAACGAGTTGAACCAATCATATTAATAGTATTCGTAAGCAAGCGCTTATTACATTAACTTATATGAATTCCTAGAACAGTTTATTTGGGACAATAATCGTTTTGTTTTGAAAATACTATAATATAGAAAGTCATTTTTTTTCTGTTCTGTTTCTGTTTTTGCACCACGCTGTCTGCACATAGCAGGGTAAACAGGAGAAACCATAGGCAGATGGAATATAGTTTCAAGACACTCAGATCCCCAAGACTCCCTAAATTTTCTGCCTTTCAAGGCATTTCGTGTTGAGTGGCGGACGCGCCTTGTTACCAGATCAAAATATCGTATAAATTATATTTACATTGTCTTAAGGGCCGACTCCACAATTAAAGCGTGAAAAAATCAATCTATCAAAAAATCGATCAAAAAAATCAATCAAATCATATAAAAAATCTCAAGGAGAAATATAAGCTTAATGATATACAATTCATAAGTAGGAGTTCGTAGGAAATTAAAATAAAGTAGCTGAAAGACACGTTTTATTTTAATTTATAACAAGTAATGGTACCTATGAATAAAGGTAAACTATAAATAAACTGTTATTATAATATAAAAATATGGAAAAACTTTAACACTAATAATTAAATTTATTGAGTATTCAATACTGAGTCAAAATTTTATCTACTACTTAAACCATTTAAAAATTCCAAAACGTACTGTTGATTTTGTCCCTTTCGCAAAATTTATTTTTGAAAGCTGCAGATAAAATTGATGTTGTTTTATTTGTTTCCACCCAATTATGTTTGATTTGCTGGTTAAAACATAAGTTTTAAATAATTACTTATTGAATGGTTATTACATTTTTTTTTCCTATTATAATTTTTTGTTGTTATTTTTCTTGAGAACACTGCACCTACTTCAATTCACCTATAGTAAAGGATATGCGGGAGATTTGGTTAAAATATATTATTATTTAAGACAAATGTGGTACAAATATAGTCCTCGTCATGTTTATTCAATTTAACTACTGCTCTTGGAATTAATTTTTCAGCTTCACGCTTTATCTTTCGTAACACGATATGAGAAGAAACTGCTTAGCATTCCATGGATTCACCGTGCGGGTGCCGGGCCCATCGCGTTGTAGGAAGAGGAGCTCCGATCAGCGCTTGGGACTTGCGACCCAAGTGTAGGTTTAAAGGGGCCCCTTTAAAATGCATTAACGCTCACCTTCACTGTCCGAGCTCCTCCCACTACCTAACCAAATTCGAAAAGATTCTGCTAATGCCGCCTTTGAAGTACGTTCTAGAAATGTATTAGTAATAGTTCTAGACAGGCCGAGATCTTTTAGCAAGCTAAAGAGAGATTTCGCTGTTATACCTCTCGCTCCTACTTCTACCGCGTATGAATTTACTCTAAACCTATTCCTGGTCAGTTCGTTAGTAAGCTCGAAATATTTATTAAGTTTGAAGCTATGACTTTTAGGTATATTAGTCTCCCACGGAACTGTAAGTTCTACCAGTACTACGCGTTTTAGGTTTCGAGAATAAAGAAAAATATCAGGTCTGGATGACGAAACACCAATGTCCTCAGGGATTTTATACTGTTTCTCATACGTGTCCATCAAAAGAGTCCAATCAGGAGCTGGATCTAATATTGAGAAAGGTTTTTGCGTATGTTTTTTAACAGAACCTTCTTTCACAAACTCTGTTGAACGTTTGCTGGTTGTAATGTTTCTCTGTGCTCTTGCTACTGAAAGACTAACGGCTTCACGTATAATTTCTAGTACCTTGTCATGGCGCCGCGAGTATTGACCACTTTCCAGGAGTACCCTACACCCCACCAGCATATGTTTAGCTGTCCCCACTGCCTCTTTACAGATGTAGCAAGATTTATCGGTAGCTTTACCCCATCTCACTAAATTACTTTGATCTGGAAGAGTCATTTGGAACGCATTCAGGTAGAATTTTAATAGTGCTGGAGACCAGTCATGAATTAGGGTGCGCCATTTTAAAGCTAAAGGGATACAAATATCAAAACATTATGTTCCTATATTTCTGCTAGAATTAGAACATATGCTGCATCTGTTCTTATTAGTTTAATAAGTATATTTTCATAGTGGGTTTTACTTTATAACACAACAGAGCAACTTCAACGATGCTATATATTTCAGAGATATACGAAATATGTGAGTGAAAAAACATATATAATATTCTTATATTACTTCAATTTAACATAAAAAATATACCTACGTATGTTAATTTATCCACATTCATTAATTTTAGTATTGTGATACAAATAAAGTAAAAAATTGGAACGAGATAAAAAGTTTCAAGCATCATTATGGCATTGTTATGTTAATAAGAATACTTATTTAAGCAGACACAAAAGAAGAAACCTGACTTATAATATATAATTCACGATCGGTCTTTTTAAATTATTATTATGTGCCTAGCAATAGATAATATGTCACTTGAAAAAATGTTCTAATTTAAATTGTTTTCAGTTTCTTTTCCACGTTCGGTTTTCTTTTTTCGTTAAATGTGCTATTTTAATTATTAATGGATTAATATTTCTCCATGTTTTTGTGTAAGGTATATGTATATATTAATGTAGATGTATATGATTAATAAAACCTAATGTTTTGGAGGACCGTCTTGACGAAAAGGCATAGTGTCTGCTTCTAAACACGACGATACGTGGGTTTGATTCCCAAACGAGGAGAATTCATATTTTTATTTTCTTCGGTATATCAAAGCAAAGTGCGATCGTGACTTTCCTCATTCAACACACAATGTGATGAAAGGAGGAAAGTGGGGAACAGAGTGTTTTAACACTAGTTAACTACGGTTTCCTCCGCCTACCCTGTCTCGCGCGGGATATAGCGTGAAGCCAAGCCAAGAAAAATATTTACTGTCTCTGCTTTCCATAAAAGCCAATGTTTAGAATTATATAAATACATTAAGTTACCACCACGTCGGAAAGTGAAAAATACAACACTATTGTATCTCTGCATATCAGAACATCAACTAACTAATTAGTTAACTTCATTCAATTTGTGGCGCGTCGTGTCTATTGACCGATAATTATTCCTTATTGCATACTACACTCACCATTCAGTATAAATTATAGTTAATTAGTAGACCGTCCTGGCTTCACATAAATGGTCGATAATTTTTGAAATAATTTTGGGGTATATATAGGGAATATTTTACCACTTCTTCTCTCAATTTATAATAAAAAGCCTGTGTTGTATGATAAAAAACCTATTTTATATAACAAAAAACCTATGTCATATAATAAACAACTTATGTTATTAGGCCTTAAGGTATCTTCATTTCAAATCTCGTCAAACAAGTCCAGTGGTTTTTGAGTTTATTCAATATAAACAAACAAAAAGACAAATCTTTCCTCTTTATAATATTAGTATAAATAAGCGACTTCTCCCGTTTGAATAAACTGATTTACATTCGTTTTTAAATTTTATACCAACGTAATGATTTCATTTACAATTTTCTCAGATTGATATCTTTTCGAATCACACTATCTATTATTGAATCACATCTTATACATAACATATATATATAAGCAATTTTTTGTTTATGTGTATATAAGTTTTAATTGTTATTAATATTTTGAAACAAATGTATATATTGAATATTCATCGTTAAATCTATCGTAATAAATATACGGACATTTTTTACAGTCAAAAATGCTTCTGGATCTTCCGATTTTTGAGACTCTATTAACAATGACGATATTTCAACGATATAAGTATTTTTAGATATATCGACATAAGTATAAATAAAAAAACACCAGTGTTATTGAAAAATAATATTACTACGAATAACGACATGATATATTGACAAATATTGTAAATGTACTTATAACTTATAACATAATCAAAATGTTTCCAGACTTTTAAGCAGTATTTATAATCTTTTATTAAAATTAATATAACTTAAATTTGTTTAATGTAACACTATAATTTGTGAATAAATAATACCTACTTTGTGATATTTATAAGAAACAAGCGTAGAGATTAATTTTGAGAATAAATGGGAATACCTGAGTATTGTACAAAATAATTCGATTTGAAGGAGTAATACCTGAGATTAGTCCCGAACAAAGTCTCCAGCTTAGTCATATTACAAGATTTTTTTAGGTACAATAAAGAAAAAGAAATAAACTTATTTAGTAATTATTAATATTCATGTCCACAAGATTACATATCTTGGATAGAATGTTAGCTCGATTCGTACGTTGAATCCCAATGGCAAAGCTTTAGGTAACAATAATCCTCTTTTGTCCATCATTGAGACGATACCACGAAGGGTCAAATTTCCTTAATTTAGGAAAATGTTAATATTTTTGTTGTATTTTGGATTATGAAAAAACATATAACATATCTTATACTGATAATAATTTTATACTATAAATAATAATAAATTTATATTTATATTTTGACAGTGTTTCATATATAAAATATATAAAACTTCATATATGACATATACATTTGGTTTCAATTAAGGGAAGTAAAGCTTAAAAAATTGCTTATTAGTGAAACCGCATAAATTATAGACAATAGGTCTAAATACGAATCTTTTTGTTTACTTATGTCAAAAATTTGTCATCGTCAAAAGATTACAGTTTCGTTACAAAATATATTTGAACGTCAAATATCGCTTCCATGTTTTCCTTTTCAACCTAATTATGCGTTAAAATACATGCTCATAAACTGTCATAAAAGTAAGGTTACACGAAATGTGTAAAACGATTTATTTCCTAAGACCTTGTAAACAAAATTATGGAAATTTTAAAGAGCACCTCAAAGACAATATATTATATTTTCAACCAATTCGCTTCTCTCTTTGAAGTCGACGTTTAAAATTAAATGCCGACTTGTAACAATGCTTCTAAGAAAAAGTTCCATAACAAAATAACATTGTACAAAGTTTTTAATCGTACTGTTCGATTCTGTTCTTCATTTAAAACTTTTCATGAGAATTAAAATATTAAGTAACATTAATTAGCCATACTAATTACACTGGTCGGCATCAAAATCAGAGCAAAAATGTGAATATGCGAACTTGATACGTATAGACAGACTAAATACAAATATGTAGTGATAATTTGTCCAGCACGTAAAATTTTGATGTAATGAGCTTTTTTAGATGTCGCTAGAATTCATCATAATTCGATACAGGCAACGATATTCGTAAACGTTTTCGCATGATTGTCATTGTATTCTGTATTTAGCTCTGTGTTAGAAAAAGGTAGCAAGCTGTGGTTTACTACTAACTAACAAAAATGCGCAAGCGCAGTGATTGTTTTGAATTAGTAAGCGACATTTGTGTAGAAATTTATAAAAAAACAAAAGAGTGATTTGTTTGTTTTCATTTGGTTTTCGGTAAGTTAATTTTAAATAATATTATTTTCATCGATTTAATAACCATTTTATAATACTTATTGAGTATAAAATATGACAATGCCTTTCATTTTAATTGTTTTAGGTTCAAGACAATGCCACGTTCATGTAAAAATTCACCAAACAATTTTTGTTATATTTGTGGTGATTTTGTAGTAGCCTTACATCGTAAAAAATTAACACCGTTAATAAAAAATGCTTACCTTTGTTATGTTGCTTTGGAAATAGATGAAAGAGACAAAAGATGGTTGCCAAAGATATGTTGCAAAACATGTGCTATAGCTTTGACCGGCTGGTTAAAAGGGACTAAAAAATCATTAAGATTTAGTCGCCCTATGATCTGGAGACAGCAACAAAATCACACAAATGACTGCTATTTTTGTATGACAGATATCAAAGGATACTCTAGAAAAAAATAAACATACCAACAACTCGGATGCAACATGTCATTAAAAATACACTTCTTGCATTCGCATTTAGATTTTTTTCCCGGAAAATCTGGGTTTCGTGTCCGACGAGCATGGGGAAAGATTCCATCAAGACATTGCCCATATGGAAAAAAGAAACAATGGCAAGTGGACCCCAGCAATGTTAGCTAATTTTTGCTGGGGAATAAACCGAGAAACAGAAATTAAATATTTTAAAAGGAAGCGATCTACAAAATAACGCTTATTTTTTAATTTGTATTAGTTTTTTAATTCATAGGTATATTTTAAATGAACATTTTGAATCATATTGTAAAAGTAAAAACATTGTAATTTTCTTTTTATCAAAATAAATAGGTATTTTATTATATAAATTTCGGTATTTTATTTCAACGGAAGTATCTCGAAAACTAGACGTGGTAGCATACATCTGTAAACAGATTTGCATTCTGCTAACCAAAGCCAATAAGAATTACATACTCATCTTTTGGCTCCCGGACATTTTTTTATTTTTGCCGACCAGTGTTATCATTCAAAATAACTAATTATTATTCAAAAATGATTAAGAGTAAAACAGTTTTAACGGGTTGTTATTTCGATAGTTCTACGTAACTGGCTGATCAATAAATTAGTAAAATTTCATCACATTTTACACTTTTTATTTAAATTGTATACATCAGAATGACTATGTTTAAGTTATAATATTTATATATAAATATTTATTATAACTTGCTATTCAACTAATACTTAGTTATCTTTAAAGTGAGTGAGTGTAATGTGTATATCTACATAAAGATATGTTTTTATCAATGTGTTTTTCTCGTAAATAATGTTGGCCAAAGCTTGTTCTCATTAGCTTATTTAGGTTTTTCTTACATTTATATAGGAATCTTGTATCTTTCTACAACTTAGAAAATTTACAAAAAGAGCTTAGTTATTTCTACACACATTTTAATCAGACAAAAAATATTATTATGTATTTAATAAGTTAATAAAATATAAGCAGCTCATTCGTGGTTATACAGTATTTTTTTCATTATCATGTCATCTGTACATTGATGGAACCGAATTTGTTCTAATTATTTATCTGTTTATCTTTCCATCCGATCATTTGTCCATGCTAATTTTGGCAACCGCTCTACAAAATTATCACGAATATTCAAGAGCATTATTTTAAGCTTAGATCATACTTTTGCTAATATTCTGAAAATAGTGTATATATTAATAATATATTAAAAAAATCACGGCAGTATTATATAAAAGTAAACTTTAAGTCATTAATTTGTAAGATTTAAATTTTTTTAAGTACTGTTGGAAATTCTATATTAAAAAAATAGAAACCTAGTTCATATCTACTTTTGCTGTCACGAGATTTCACTTTGTCCTATTTAAAGCTAACACACAACTGTCGTTTTGTAAGCAGTCTTAATTAAACCGTGACAACTGTGGCGTGTAGTACGTTATCGTTTTAAATGGAGTTTATATTTTTTGCTAAATTAAATTTACTCTGTAACATCCTGTGTTTGGGCAAAAACAATTTTTTCCTCCATATTCTAATGATTCATATCATAATAAAATATAATATAAATAATAAAAGAAAAATATTAAATAAATTAAAAAAAAAATATATTTTACCAAATCTTCTCTACTCAGTGCTATTTAAATGTTCTACTCCTTCATTTTTGAAGAAACAATTTAAGTTTCTTCACGAGATTCAAGTTCTTTACGCTTCAATACTAACCTGTTGTTTTACATCATCTTTAACTCTTTATCTTTTTACTACAATTCCTTTACTATTAAAACTGTGACACTATTACGATGAGACGTGCCAATAATTAACAAATAAAAAAACTTAAATATCACTATTTAAGCCAATAGTTTTATTACCTTTTTATTATTTATGTTATATTTTAATGTCTAGAATAGTATAATAGTAGTATATAGTGCCTGTTAATATGTATTATTCACGATTTATGTCATATTTACACAAATATTATATATTTAATATATACTTCATATATTCTTAGGTATATGATGTATTTAATGCGCCACCCATCCAACAAGCGAAGGTTATCTGGAAGAGATCGCTTTATGCGATAATGAACCTGAGCCACAAATAAGCAGGTGTCGTAGGATATTGACATATAGGTATATGACTTGGGACAAGTGTGATAAATAAAATACGTGTGTAAATTAACATATTTTATGTTCATCGAATCAGTAGTTCATCGAATTTTATTTATATAAATTAATTACCCGACGTACACAACCATATTCAACGTTGCACTATAATTTACATTACTGCTGGCGGCGTAACACGCCTATGTCCACGTGTATTTCGATTCGGTTTGCAACAAAACAGGGAAGCTTCGTTTATATTTTATTGAGACGAATAAAATTTCAACCTTATTTTGGAACGTGAAGTAATTTCAATATTTAACTTTAGTCAAAGGAAAGTTAATGACAAATAATCATTTTTTTTCCTTTCGCTCGAGATATTGCGTGTCCAGTGATGAAATGTGTTTGAAAAATGAAATGAGTTTGAATTTCGCATTAACATATTACGTATAAAGTCATGAAAACCTTCGTGGCACATAGACAACGTTTGCCTGGAAATGCCACGGTTTATGGGTTTAATTCCGAGTCGATGAAGATGGATTTTTCATTTACATTATCTTCGTTCTAGCAACTAGATAGACGCGACATTGAGTTTGGCCACTCAACAAAAAATGTCCCGAAAAAGGTGGAAAGCAGGAAACGGAGTGTTATAACACTAGATTCCCACGTTTCCTGGGGCTCCCTGTTCCAACCCTACTATTAAAGCGGTATTAAAGTAAATAAATAAATAAATAAAAATATAGACTGGTATAACTAAGTGTCACCCAACTGACTGAGGACAGTGACATATGCAAAGTTTGATGAACTTATCAGCTTACATCTAATTATTGATATGATTGATACAATTAGAAAATGGATATTGATTAACGAATCGTATTGTATTAAATTTTGTTTTATTATTTGCAGTTACAAATACCGATATATTATTAATGTTGTAGATATTAAAATATAAATACTTGTTATTAATTTACTTAATAAAATTTGACATTTGTTTACCTTAAATACAAAGTATTTATGAGTTTTTTAGTAGGTGGAAAGTTGAACTAGGTAAACTTTACCTTAAAAAAATATATGGGAGTCACGTATTGTCGAAAAAATCTTAGTACAGCAGTATATTTTCCGCTAACTTCAAGAATAGCGATATTTTTCGTAATCAGTTATAATATAACAAAATATAAAACAATATTTTTAGGGCGAGACTGTTACAACTCAATTCCCTACCGTTTGGTTTTTTACAAAATGAAATAAAGTCCCAAATGAATTTTATTCTAGACGTATTTTAAAACAATGTTTGTTTCTTATACTTAATAATTGGATTAAGCGTAAGAATTGTTTCCACCCTGAAGTTTTTACCATTTGGACAACTTTGTAAAGTGTTTCCAGGTCAGCTCTTTTTGGGGAAACAAAAGACAATTTGAATCATACTTGACACTCTTAAATAATTGTTCTTAATTCGCAAGTAGAGTAGCCTACTTTCTTATTTTTGCTAATAACATGGAATTTAATTTCATTTAAGTGATTATTTATGTATCAAACAGTTTATATATGGCATTTGACAAGAATCTTTAGATTTTTAACAAAATAAAGACGTTTTTATATAATTCTTTGTTTGCTTCTAGCACAGATTAATTAAAAACGGATTTCATGCTCTGTTAAAAATATGAATATGTTAAATGTTCCAATTTGCTTTTAGGCATGTTATGTTAGCTTTCATCGGGATTACAATGTTGAAGGCCAGTGAAAAACGAATCAATCGTTCAATCGTTAATTTCCGGTATAGAATATTTATATGAAACGTTTCATAATTATTATATTAATTTTGTACGGTTTGTGAGATATTTATGCCCTTTATTATGTAAGACAAAACAAATAACGTAATATAAAACCCTATTAGATCGATGTAAAAATATTTGTAGTATACATTTTTTGTTTTATAATATATTTAATTCAAAAATTAAATTAAATTAGCTTAACGATTTATCTCGCTCGTTGCAGTAACCTAGTGTTAACAGTTAACACACTCCCGTCTACCGCTTTTTGAGGCGCGCTTTACCAATAGACGAATACGCCAGAGCGAAGAAAAAGGAAATGAAATAGTCGGTCCTTCCCGAGTTAGAATCGAACCTACAAAAAGGTTTACAGGTAGATAATGTAGTTTCGCACCACAACCGTCCTATACTGAATTTATTATTATTATTATATATTTATTAAGTAAAATATATGTTAAAAAATAGCCACGAAACACAATATTTATAAAACATATTCGCTTATATCCTAATTCTAATTTATGTATATTACTTTCCTCACTATCCGTCCGCTCATAAGACAACACTATACATTATTACGGATTAAGGAGACTTAGTTACCGCTACAAAAAAAATGGTCTACCATTTTCTTGATCTAGCACTTCTTTATGTAATAAAGGAAAATATTACAAAAAATAAGGGATATTTTTTATAAAATCATGTTTATAAATTAAGGCGTCAAACAAAGAGAGTTTGTTGCAATGGTACAGGGTTCAATTCTCACTTGAGGTATGAACTATTTTTATTTCTTTTCTCTAGAAGCAAGATAGAGCGGATTTGGAAATCGAGGAACGGAGGAAATTTATAGTGAGTTTCCTCTCTTCCATCTGCTTTATACCTACTGCATGCTGTGTGTAACAATCGTTTAAGAATTTAAAAATGGTTCACATAACCGCTAAGATTTGGATGATCAATGAAAATAAGAGTCTCCATCCCGTCTATTACCTAAAATAATTGTTTAAGTTAGCAAATTAGCTAATTTATGTAGTTATAACTTTACTGACACCATAATAATAAATTTGTTGGCACTATAAACACACATTACAATTTAAATTAGTCTAAAGATTTTATATTAAGCTCAACGTTACAACAGTGATAAGTCACCTAGTACAGGGGCCCTTGCAACTTGTTTATAATGTAATGCTTAAGTCAATAAAGTTTATTTTTATTTATTTTTTTTTTATTTATTTTATAAGTATTCTTATTTCTAAACTAGGCATTCCTGTGATTTAGGAGTTATTGCTACACTAATATTTACAGTATTGTTTTTTTTTTCTTAAATCTATAGTGTTCTGTACTATTGTAATCTACTTCTTGCAGCCATTCTGTCACTTTTGTTTTAACTTCATGATAGTAAAAGTGATAAAATGTTGCTTTTAGTTATATAAATTCTACTTACAATTAAACGTATATTTGAACCTTCTAATATAATATATAGTATATTCATTAAATCTTAGGAAGTTAACTAACTTTAAAAGCGAATCAAGCGAGTTATTAATCTCCTTTACCTGTGGCATTAGTTGTATTATATGAGAAAAGTTATTCGTGACTGTTTCTAAGTAAACTGTGAACAGAGTAAGAAATGGTTTCTCGTTAAATATACGGCTTCAGAGCTAAATTTTCAACATAAATAGAACTTACTTGAACTTAACGTAAGTCATTTCCTGAGAATATTATGATTTTGAAAATACTTAGAATTTATATATTACTATAAGAAATTAGTAACACCTTTTAACTTAAATTTTATTTTTAACAATATTGGTTTAAATTTATTATAGTTTCTTTTAATAAATTTGTCTGTATTTATTGTCAAAATAGTTGAAGCAGCAGATGCCGCCATTTTGTTTACCAGCCATCATGAATTTTAATTTCTCGACAAGTGATCTTAATTAGGTTAGTAATAAAAAACAATAAAAATATAGATATATAAACTATCCTATAACTAATATAACAGTAATAAAAATTAAAAAACAGAATTATATATTTTATATATTAACTGTAGTCCGTAATTTCACTTTAAAACGAAAAATATCCGTTCTTTTCGTTCTCATTAGAATTTCAAGAAATCCTGTCTTAGTACATCCCTACATGTTTTTATATGATCTATATGTATATTATATTAAAAAAATCGTCCTTACTGAGAATTTCAAAGATATTTAAAATAATGTAGTGAAAAAAATCAACATGAGCACAATTTAGTTAACTAAATAAACTGACTGTAAACGCGATGATTTGTGGTTAATCAGACTCCGACAAGTTGCAGGTTCAATAAATGTATTAATACATAGATTTAGTTTTTGAATCATATCGAAGAGGCGTAAGTTCAAATACTTGATTATATTCATATAATTTTAATATACTTATTACCATGAGAGCATGAAGACGACATTAAAGAGCCATATATTTT
Source organism: Dione vanillae (assembly GCA_037178615.1). Taxonomy (NCBI): domain Eukaryota; kingdom Metazoa; phylum Arthropoda; class Insecta; order Lepidoptera; family Nymphalidae; genus Dione; species Dione vanillae. The sequence continues at coordinate 913,317 of JAZFAU010000072.1, forward strand.
TAAAATTGTTTAAAAAGGTATGTAAAGGTGATTTTTTTTATACAGCTTCATTGCTTGTGTGCTTAAGCACTTTCCAATAATTTTATTGATATTATTTTTTAATTAATAAACACAGACATCTGTCTGTGTTTAATTTTACACGTTTTCTGTAGGGTTTTCTCCAATGTAGAATATTCTTTAAAAATATTACTACGTAAGATAATTCAAAAATAGAATTATAAAATAATACGCTTACGACGAAATGTATCAGTATCAATGTTAAAACAATATGCGCTACACGAGAACACGTGTTATTGAACGATATTGAAAATTATATTTCTGTCTTCTAATAATAGGCACAGAAGAAATCACAGTTTACAAAGAAATAACACCTGATTCAACAATTTAAGTACGTCAGCAATTTACTATCATAAACAAAATACTGAATAAAGCTCCGCCTTTGTATACTTTACATCCAAATAACGTTGCCCTTGTAATAGTTTCAGAGTCCCTGAATATGCGAATATGTAGCGAAAAATAGCTTCTGTATAAACTTATATTAACATTAACATATTAAACGAAATCCATACACCGTAGCTTTCTTTTTGATTGTATCGCTTTTTATAAAGCTCTTCTCAAATGTGAAACATAAAAATTATTCTAAGCATCATATAATTTTATGAAAGAGCTATAAATGAGGATAGGCATTAATGATAGAAAAGAGCCTAAAATTAGTTTAAAATGTTTTTAACATCTGTTTAATTTACTATAAACAGGCGTGAAATACAATAAATAAAATGGAACGTATCGACGATCTCACACAGAGTTTATCGATGGTATAAAAGGTATAAAAATAAAAAGGAGCCAAGTTCTCGAAATATAGCGTATTGTGGCGAGACGGGCACGTGCTGCTGTGGATACTTATAACTTCGGAATACCCGTAAAATTAACTCGACTTGAATATTAAGTTGTAATTATTATTATCGTAAAGTTCAGTGTGTTTTATTATTAACGTAATAAAAATATATCCATTTTGTAATAAAAAGATTAGATTTCGTGTATTCATAAAGATTATTATTATATGAAATTGTTTTTTCGGATATGTTTTTTCTTTATTTTTTTTTACATATCAATAATTAATTGAAATATTTTAAATAAATTTGTATAAATGAAATATATATTAGTATATACATTAATGTAGACGTTTCATATTCAGTTATATAATTAAATTATTCTAAAGATGATTTAGACATTGTTTATTTATGAAAGATGTAAAACAGGTCAAAATCAGATGTTATCTAAAACAATTCTGATTCGATCAAGGCTTATTATTAATAAATAACACTTATAGTTGAATACATAAGTAGCGAACACAATCATTCTACTAATACTAACACAAAAATCAATAACTGGCTTGTCTGAAGGACTTGCACATCGTACCAATCAAAGTACGAAAGTTTAGGCGCAATCCCCACTCATGATGGTATGCAAAAACTTTCGCACGCAATGCCTCGAAAGGGGTGGAAAGCGGGGACGGAGAAAGCAAGGACTAAGCAACAGTGTGTCTTATCACCAGGTTCCCATGGTTCCTGCAGTTCCCTCTTCCTAATTATACATAGCTGCACACTGTATCCCTAACGGTGTAGCCAGAGAGAATGGAGTCAATATCTTTATATCTCTTCCGCTTCGTCCATCCAGTGGTCCCAGGATACGTCCATCGCACCATTAACCTCCTCATATACATGTTCTTTGTTCGGTCCACATGGATGTTATGTAAACTTCTCATAGTTTCTTTGACCTTATTCTCAAAGATCCGATATCTCCTTCCACCTCTTATTATATTTTAATTATTTTTATTTCGTTTCTTAGCAAGAATTTAATAATAATAACTTCCTGAATCGACAAATTTTATCACTTCACATTCACAAAATATCTTCAACTTAAGCGAATGGCAGCGGATGAAGTGTCTTGACGCCAGTTTCAATCTTAGACAATTATATAAAAAATGTTATACAAAAAAGGTTCTAATTAGACAAAAAATATCAGTTTTCAAATAACGATATAATATTTTAAAGTTAAAGTACACCTTTTGAAACCTTAAGATACATTAATTGATTTAATTATTAAATTAATATAACTTTGAGTCGCCTTACGTTAAAGGCTTCATTTAAAAACACGTTCAACAATCCAATGCAAAATTATTTACAATCATATTTATATGCGCTCAACGTGCAGTGGTAACTCGGTCTTCAATATCGAGCAATCATTTATTTTACAGCAGCAGGTGTAAGCTTGAATTATCGATTTCACACTTGGCTATGATTCATTTGACTTTTACACAAGTTTGCATACTCAAATTAGTTGAATTTAAATATTACCATGTATTTGGCAAGGTAATTTTGTATAAAGATCTAGGACCTAGGTATATTCATTTTCTATATGTAAATTATTTTCACATCTTAGATTTATTATTCGTTGTCTGGTTACTATAAGCAGCATTCATTGAGCGAATAATAATGAATTACTAACACTAACGCCATGAATACCATAGTAGCGCAGAGACGTAGCATCTGCTTGTCAACGTGACGATTTGTGGGTTCAGTTCCCACTCGGAGAAGAAGAATTTTTGGAATTCCAATATTTTTGCTCTGGCAGCTAGGCAACCGTGGCGTTGAGTTCCGGCGCTTAACACGCAATACCTTGGAAAGGTGGATAGCGGAGAACGGAGGGTTTTTATATTAGGTTCCCACGTTCTCTCTGGCGACTCAGCTTTGAGCGGAATAAAGAGTGAAGAAAATATAATATGTCACTAATACAAAAAACCTAAGTACGTTGTCTTCATTAAAATGATTTTACTATACATTGTATATGTATATTTGTAAGCATATGTATATAACATATGTGAACATAACATTACGTTTTACAAATGAACGTGAATTACGAAATGCTAGATAACAAAGGATGTATCAGTGTATTCACCAACAATATTAGTTCGTGGAAATTCCATTTTCAGCTTGCCTCCCTACCTTCTGTCAAGTTTGCAAAGTAGGCTTTTTAGGTCAACAGCTTATGTTAGAAAACAAAAGGCGTTTAACACTGAATTGTTTCATTCCTACTAAATATATCCAAGTGGTTGAGATTTCAATAGCTGTTAAGTATCTTTATATCTTTATTTGGCGGATTATATTTATGAATTCATAAAGACATTAAATTTTACTTTTTGAAACTTCAAATTAAATATTATTTTTGTTCTATTACGCTTTTTCTCTCATTTAAAAGAGAGAACTCTGATTAAAAAGAGAGAATAAAAAAAAGCAGTTCCCAAATAGGCAAGGATTAAATCTCGAATACCAGAAATGTATACAATTTAATTCACTACTTTATTCTTGGCTACCCTTGGGCTAAAAATATCTGATCCAAAAAAGAGGTTGGCTTTGAGAAGTTTTGTAATAAATGTATGTAACTATGTATTCCTCATTGAATTCAATGAATATAAATTGAAATCTATAAATATATTGAGGAAACATAAATACAAACTAAGCCTATTTTTTTTTTCTTTCCTTTTCAAATACGCACCAGAATTTCGTTGATAAAGTACAATATTAAACTTAAAGTAAAATATATTTTTGTGTGTGAATCTTTAAAATGAATGAATAAATGGATGAAACTAGGAATGACTCGTTTTAATTTTCTCGCTCTCTACCAATGCAGTATTGAGCTCCGCGATTCAACACGAGTATCTCGAAATCGATATCGAAACGATATCGAATCGTCGAGTAGACTAACACTCGATTTACTTGCACTATAAAAAACACATCAAAACTAAGCAAAAAAAAAATAAATTGATCTAGAAACATATAAACAGAAGTTATAATAAAATTTATTCAACAAATTACATTAATCTAACTTTCATATCATAATTTTGTAGTTTTCAGCAAAAAAAGTCTTGTAATATCAAAGTTTTGCTAAATAAGTTAGTTTCAGCGAGCTGAATGCGACATCGTGTAAAAGGTTAAAATCCTCTTATGTAAAAATGGGCTTTAAATTAAATAATTTCCAAATGATAGCTATAAAGTTAATATAATAAAGAGAGCAAGTGTTATTTTAAAAATCATTGATTCTTGGATAATATGCGGTAGCAGAGGAAATTAGGACACTCAAACTATTGGGCATGCTTTAGCTGTAAACGTGTCAGTTTTTCATTCAGGTTCAATATTATTGCCAAAATAGTAAGACAGCGTATTTTAATGTTTAAAAACCAGAAAACTGAATATCTTGCCACTAGGTTCTCTCGATCTAGTTTACAATACTCCGAAAAAAACATGAGAAGGAAACAAAAAATAATATTCTAGAAAATTCATTAATCTTCAAGAATTTATTTTAAATAGGATATTTTCTTATAATAACGACAGTAGGAATAATGGGCTACAAAAAGCATTTTCTGATATTAGCGACGTAAATGTATATATAAGTAGAGGTATATATAACAATTTCAGAGAATAAATTAAACAAAGATCCTAATTAAACAAAGGACGCTTTCACACTTTTTCTGGCAATTTCTCTTAGACATGAAAATGATGAAGAGGCTATAAAGCGAACACCAAGTCTATCAGAAACGACCCGAGGGACGTTAGAATTCCTTTAATATCTTAATGGTGCCGATAAAATGTACTAAGGTCACTGCGAGATGGACGCGCGATGGAGATTTCCGTGCAAGAATGACACTATTAAGGCGAGTGGCCTAGATGGGACTGCCCTGTTTCTCGTCTACATTAACAGTACATTACACCATAAGTTTATTATGTCAATGATAAAATTCCATATAACAATCTGTTAAGATTAAATTAACTTATTAGAATTATTACTATCTTAAATGACTATAAAAGATATATATTTTGATTTTTTCAAGCAATGCAAACATCAGGCTCTAGGAGTTAATAACGTATAAATATATTATGTTTTGTGTGATTTACGTACAAATAAAATGAATAAAATAATTTGAGAGAATATTTTTCAAAATTATTTAATAAAAGCTGCATTGAAAAAAGATATAAAGCGTAAGAAGTTATCAATCAATGGATCATCTTAAGTTATTTAGCATTATACTAGAGACGCAAAATATGTTTAAAGTATAATATATATTAATATCTGTACACAGTATTTGAGTAGTGTCCTAATTAAATGTAAAAAATTATTGATTGTTTATATATATATATATATATATATATATATATATATATATATATATATATATATATATATATATATATATATATATATATATATATATATATATATATATATATATATATATATATATATATATATATATATATATATATATATATATATATATATATATATATATATATATATATATATATATATATATATATATATATATATATAAAAGTACTAATATGTAACAATATTTCACATATGAACAAACAAACGATTAATCTCGAAACCTTTAATCTCTTTAATACTAAAAACCTGAATATTCTTGTTCGAGTTCGAGTTAAGTAATAAAATTAGCATAAGTGTGCTTTTAACTGCCTGCAAGCAATTTGCCCTTTCGTACTCGTGACGTTTAAAACTGGATCTGATTTATGTTAGGAAATCAAATGGCTTTTTAAACCCGGTATAGGAGTAGAATTGAGGTCGAGTCACCCTTAAAGAGGGATGAACCGTGGGTCGATGTATTTAGAAAGTGAAAATTGTTTATCTCCATTCTAAAAGTAAGGCCTTTTAAGTCTTGAGAATATTTCGTACACAGAAATTGAGTAGAAAGTTGTTCATTGTTATTCGAATCAGATAAAATGCTATTATCGTTAGATTGTTATACAAATTAATATATAATACTTTAAACTTATTTTGCTTGTCTAGAATAATACTAAATTAATTAGGAAGATTTTTTGATTGACATATTCTTGCGCTTTGTCTAGCCAGACTTATATAAAAGGCCATAATACAATACCACACACTATGGGTAAATTAGTTGTGCTTAGTCTACATTATGCTACACGGATAATTAATTTATACGTAATCCTTTTTTTATAGTGAGGTAGGTATGTGGAATTCGAACCCACAAACTTACATTACATTTAGTAATTTCTTATTTAACACATCACATTTACATTTTTCTGGATGTCATGTCCGACTTCAGTTGTTTTACGGACAGTATCAAATTAGGTTTATTCGCACGCTTTTCTTATTGTTTTTACGGAAGTATTATATACAATTTAGGCGACTTTATGTAACAAATATTTAAGTGTACACGTAAATATATGAATATATAAATGAAATTACGACGATTGGACTCGAATTACCTGTCATTACTATTAATCAACTCTAAATAAAATACTCAAAAAATGTTACATTCTAAGTATTTTTTTAATCCGCTAATGAAGGTTTTGCAATTCTACCCTCAAGATTGATGGGCACGATATAAATGAGACAAGGGTGTATCAGATAAGCGATTACGTAAAAATTAGCGAGAAAAATGACCCTTGGATAAAGATGAGATAAATTGTTTCCTTCATTAGTTTGGGTAATTTTGTTTGCGTTGTTCTTAAAATTTATGAAGCTCTTGGAATATTTCCAGTTTTTAGACGTTATTATTTATTTGCGCGCAAAGTGATTACAAAAAAGACATGAATATTTTGTCTGTAATGAAGAATAATAAATAATTCAGTAATAATTTAAAGAAAAAAAATAATAATTTACAATAAATATGATTGTTTATTGCATTCATTAAATATTAAAAACTTGTTTTCATATATACATATATTATATATTGATAGTTCTGCGGCCACGTCTGCCGCAGAACTGATGGTCGTTGGAGCAGACGAGTCCTGGGGTGGAGACCGCGTCTTGGCAAACGTAGTGTAGGACGCCCTCCGGCCCGCTGGACCTACGACATACGTAGGGTTGCCGGAACAGGCTGGATGAGGGTTGCGGAGGACTGGGATGTTTGGCGCAAACTTTAGGAGGCCTATGTCCAACAGTGGACTGCGATTGGCTGACGACATATATTGATAATAATATTATACTAGCTTGCTGCAGTCAATTCAATTTACAACTACATTAAATAGAATCTATTCTTGGTAAAATACAAGCTATAACACCTTTTATATTAGTGTTATATTTTTTTTGGATGAACGTATATATGAAATTAAAACCCTAAGTAATCATTTATGAAAGTTTTTAGACGAAATAATTCGTTTTTATATGCTTAGATTGTATTAAAAAAATGTTTCATGAGATAAATCAAAGAAGTTCCTTCAGGGTTATTATTTTTAAAAAGCATGACGTCAGCATTGCTGACGTCACTTTCACCAACATAATCTTGATGGCTCATTTTGCAATGAAATAATAAAACTATTTCAGCAAAATAATAGGTTTATTCAACAATCGATCGGGAAACACAGTTCGTCGAACAGTCCGACGGCTCGAATGAGAATGAACCCACGAGCAATTTTTTTTTTTTTTCGAAAATGACTTGTATGCTGTTGACCTCAATTGGTCTTGACAGCGTCACCGGGCGGGAGGGGACGGAGTGTGCCTCGTTCCCAGAGAATAATATGAGCATTAATGGCTGCTCAGAAGAAGGTGTGTAGGACGGTCATGGACCGACTGGCCCCGTCGCGCCGAGGCGCGGTCGTGCCGTTGTGAGAGATGGGCCGCGTCGCCTGTTACGGCGGCGACGGCGAGTCTTTGGGACTGAGGAGTGTAACCTTCCGTTGTAGTTACGGTTGGCTACAGTAATTGGGTCATCGGGGTCTAGAAGAACGCTTCGAGGGCGTCGAAGTAATTTGTGAGGATGGGGAGCGTATTTAGACGCTTCAACGATTAGGGGATTAGGATGAGAGTCTGCGCGCTCGTAGTAGCGCTTGGCTAAGCCTTTGCAGAACTCTTTAATCGATTCCAATTCGAAGTCTTTATGTAGGTCAACGTTGCGAAAGTACCAGGGGCATCCGGATGCTATCCTGAGGAATTTATTTTGGACTCTCTGAAGGAGATCTGTGTTAGTGTGTGCGAACACTACACTGGCGTAGGTCATTATGGGGCGGATGCAAGTTTTGTACAATGTCAGCTTGTTGCGAAGTGACATTTTACTCCGCTTGCATATGAGCGGGTACAGCCTGCTCAGGATGAACATGGCTTTGTTTCTCACGTGTCTAATGTGAGGACGGAAAGTGAAACGCGAATCTAGGATGACGCCTAGATATTTGACCTGGTTTTCCCAGGGGATCGGTTTATTTTGTAGCCGTATAGTAGAGACGGTTTCGTAACGTTTACGCGGAAAGAGTACCGCTGCGCTCTTCTCTGGGTTGACCTCAAACCGCCACTTGCTAAACCAATCGCCTAAGGCGTCGGCCGCGAGTTGCAGTCTTTCTGCTAGGATCCAAGCGGAGCGGTCCGTGGTGTAGAGCGCGGTGTCGTCGGCGTACATCGCGAGTTCTACTTTTGGAACGCGCGGAATATCGCTCGTGTACAGTGCGTATAGAAGGGGGGAGAGTGTGGAGCCTTGCGGGATTCCAGCGCGGACGGGACGACGCGACGAGAGGGTCCCTTCTATACGGTAGTGGAACGTGCGGTTCGACAAGTACTCTCGAATGATGTGCACGAAAGTGTCCGGGAGTGCCATACGGCGGAGCTTGAAGAGCAGGCCGTTGTGCCAAACCTTGTCGAATGCATCCCACGAGCAACCGTCGGACTGCCTTTTATAGTAAAAATCATAATAACAACACCAGTTGAACACAGGTGTTTAATCAATTAAATAATCTTTAAAATTCATTTTTATGTTTCGTTTTAACAATGATTAATTGATTTTTGATTTTTAAACAATAAACAACAACTGATTTACAAATTAATTCGAAATAACTTGATTAAATTGCGCCGACAGATATAATGAAGGCTGATAATGTGATTACAAGGTTAATTTACTTTTTTTATTTTAAAAACACAAACAGTGAATTGATTTTGATTTTGATTATCGTCAAATTTTAAATATTTCTTGGGAATACGAATGTGTAAAAATATGCGAATATACGCGCATCGCTAGTACGTACTGGTACTACCATAATGAATTCCAAAAAAATAATAAAATCACATTTAAATATACCCACAGACATTGTGTTTAACATAATAAATTTGCGTTTCTATCCTTAAATATGATTCTAATTTATTAAATGTCAAGTGAAAATGTAAGTGTGCGAGTTAGCAATGCTGAGAAGAACAAATTACTATAATTTCGCTTTAGGTCCTGCTTTGATAAGAACAAACCATGTCATGGAGATTTACGTTATGTATTCTATACCTTATATCTTAACACAGTTAGAAAGCTTTTTTGTTCAAACACAGAATTTTTCAATGTGACAGAGTTGGCGTGTGTTTTCCGTAAAATTGTTTAACCAATCATCAATTAAATTTTTCAACAATCTGCCTTTCCAACAATCTTTAAAACGGTACCAAAAGTACACAAAACTGCTTCTCTAAGTGTGCGCAAAAAAAAAATGATGATGATTAATCGATATAAAAGTTATTTTATTCTATTATTAATCCCACATATTGCAGGGTAGGCAGAGGAAACAGGAACATTCCGTTGCTTAGTCTCTGCTTTCTTCGTCCCCGCTGTCTGCCTTTTTCGAGGCATTGCGTGTTGAGTGGTTTTCAGAGCGAAGAAGATGGAAATAGAAAAATCCATCTTCCCCGTGTGGGAATGGAACTCTCAAACTGACGCGAATAATTAAATAATTAACGAATTTTTATGTTTATTTATTTTTAATAATTTATGAATCGTACCTAGATAATGATTAAAATAAAAGTTATATTGAAATATACGTTCAGCTAAATATACATTTATTTATTTATCGAACTTAAAAATACTTTTTTACAATATTTTAAATATAATAACAAAGCTAAGCAAACAAAGAGTGTTTTTAATTTATTTAGATTGGCATTTTAAACACGAAAAAGCACTAGAAACTATGATGACAAGTCACGCCAGACACGTTATTTGCTTTAAGCTCAGACTATTTTTTTTACTTATATGTTGTTATTGGCTATAAGCGTCATGGTGACAACTTTGCTACCCAGCGAAGTTGTTGTGTTTTTATCTTAAAATTTGAGAGGACGCGTAGATTAAATGTACTTCTTGTCTAGGACAATATTAAAAACCTATTAGTTTAATAACCTCTTAGTTTATTACGTATTATGTCGTATATATTAAGTTCTATAGCACAATTTAAATATATTTAAAATATATTTTTTACAGTTACTATAATCTCTTAAAGAAATCTATAACTAGAATCCTACTTAAAGTATAAGTCAACGTACAAAATATAACAATCTTAATTTTTGTACGTTTAATATTGATTTTATAAGCACAAAAACAGCTATGAAGCTCTATGTTAAATTTCGTACAATGTCTTCCTGTAAACAGGAAAATTCTTACATTATAAATAAATAAACATATTTACAATCTCATGGAAGTTGAAAATTATATGTGTATACATACATATACGTTTCGTATATGCTAAATACTTTTTAAGAAATTTTACTGAAAGCCTTTTTTGAATTGCTGGATTTATGTAAAGATAAATACTATAACAAAAATAGATGTTCTTAGTTATAGTGCGTCAATCAGAACTTCATTTCTACCTATATATAGCTGTTAACACAAAGTTTGGATACGGCTTGAGATTTAATGGTATGCGGCCCCCACAAATTGGTATCGCCGATGACCAATCGCCTCGGGCTCTACATCAGCGTGGTCGTCTAATGACGTCGGGGGAAAGTTTATTTCGAAATTCTAAATCTGTTCTGTTATACGAATTTAGATCGTTCACTGTTTTGTCATAATATATACTTATATGTATGTACATATACTTTTATCTATTAGTATATCTGTATGTTCTTAAAACGTTGCCACATAGTGTATTGATATCAATATTGTTGAAAAATATGCTTAAAGAAAACATATAAAAATTTGAAGGCACCGGGATTTGAAGCCGCGCCTGATGCAAACCGTGCAAGGGCTCTGGCAAGCCGTGTGTCACACTGCGTCAAAATGCTTATATGCTTTAAACAAATTGTTGCGTTATTACAAATAATTAGCCATCGTGATGCAACAATATGATTATGGATTATGGGTTCATGTCCATCTTGGGGAAAAGATTTTTTTTACGTTCTACCAAGACTAAAATTAAATGGAAAACGGTAAAAAAAATGTTTTTGCACTATATACGCAGTGACCTATAATCTTAAGTTATAAATAAACTATATACATTGCCAAACATAATTTAATTTAGTTCTTGCTACACAGAGTCTGTTATTATTCTGAACATAATGTATTATGCGTAGGATTATGTCGTTCTATGTCGCAGATCTTGGAAGTAAATATACTTGTCAGCTGCAGCAACTGTAAGGGCCATTTGTTCATCATGTTGTATCGTAAACAAGGAAAAATTGGAGAATTATAGATGAAAGATCGAATATATGAACTTATTATGTTGAAATCGTGTAAATAATAAAAACTTATTGTTGCAATTTAAATTTCAAAACAATGAGATGTATTATTAAAAATTAATATTTGTACTTCTTTTCATTTTTTTCTAAATTAAAATAGTATTCTTACAGTGGACAAGATATGTGTTGAGTGTCCTGATAGTAAGTAGTACGAGTATGGTATCCAGGTACACATAGTAAATTGTACTTACTTTGTACTAACCGTATACCGTCTGCCAGTAAACGAAACACATAATGGGTTCGATTCTCACTCGGTGAAGATTGATTATTTCATTTCCATTCGGCACGCAATGCCTCGAAAGCAAGAAAGCGAAAAATAGACTGATTTAACACTAGGTTCCCACAGTTTTCTCTGGCTGCCCTGCCATGTGCGGTATAAAAGCGTAAAATTATAAAAAATATATTTGAATAATTTATCATGGTCACATAGAATTTGTTATCTCAATTGTTACATAATGATTAATGACTTAGTAACCAAAATTTAGATATTTCCGAAGTAATGCGAACAATCTGCTATTATAGATACTTAATCGCTGTAATCAATTTCTCGTTGCCAACGCAACAAAACAACGTAATGTCGTTCCTATCATTTATCTTTTACGAATATCCTTCTAGTATTATTTTTAACTCCTTAAATATTATAGTTTATATGTTCTCTATTGAAAATTATTTAATTCCCTTATGTTATTTTAAAGACTGTTTTGTACCTTTAACTTATTAAGCTTCAAATTATGGACGTAATAAATGACATCTTCACCTACTGCTATAATTTAAGTTAAAATACGTTTACAATAAACATGATTTTGTAGCGTAATGCAATGGCGATAAGATTAAGGTGTTGTTAATTCAAATCTATGAAAGTTATAATATGTGACAGTTTCAAATTTCTTTGTTTAGTCATTTTTAAAATAATTTTTAACGATTTATATATTTTTGTCGATATTTAAATTATAAGAATGAAGAATTTGTTTGGTGAGGACCGTCGTGGCGTAGAGGCGCAACGTCTGCCTGTAACGCGACGGTTTCTGGGTTCGATCCCCATTCGAAGAAGATGGATTTTTCTATTTCCATTTTCTTCGCTCTGGCAAACTAGGCAAACCGCGGCGTTGAGTTCCGCCACTCAACACGCAATGCCTCGAAATAGACGGAAAGCGGGGACGGAGAAAGCAGGGACTAAGCAACGGAGTGTCTTAACACTAGGTTCCCACGGTCCCTGCAGTTCCCTCTGCCTACCCTGTCATATGCGGGATAAAGCGTGAAGCTAAAAAAAAATTGTTTGGTGTAACGTGTTAATATCAAAAAGTAATGTAAAAAAAACAAATTTTCGTATAACATAGTCCATTTTTAAAGAATTCTGAATAAAATTTTAATAAATTAGGTATTTTAACCGAAGCCGCACGTGATGCTAGTGTTCATAAACTATATACTTGATTGCTATAATTGCAAGTTAAAATAATCAATTATCATCTCTACTCTTCTACTGTAAAAGATTTTACTATGAGCTCCAAAATTTACTGAAGCATTTATTTGCATAGATTATAAAACTTAAATAGTTCTTTAGATAATGTATCAGGAGGGCAATTTCATTTAACAATCAAATCATAATGGAACTGAAACTAATTCCAAAGTTATTATAACTTTTTCTTCTTGCTCCAAATTTTATTTTATTAAATAACTTACTAAACTATTGGGACTTACATTTTAAATCTACTTAGACAAATTGAAGAAATAACCATAAATTTTAAGTCACTTAAGTCTAAAGGGTTAAGCCGGCAATTTGAATGATATTACGTTTTGTAAAACCTTCTATAATAAAATTATTGCTTTCTTCATTTCTGTTTCTTTTTTGTTGAAAGTATTTTATCAATATAATATACTTGTGTAAAAGCCTCCCTGAGTTTCACGTGGTTGATTGATGTTGTATTTTTATGTATTATTATATATTATATGTATGTATATATTTTATATACATACAGTTCTTTTCTTCATCCAACCATCCATTTTTGATAATAAAAATAGCAACTATTATTTAATTTAACGTTTTTTCTGCTTGAAAAGTACTCGTTAATGGTAAACAAGTTTTTGCCGAATGTATCCGGCTGAGCTTCCCGGAAAAAGTAATCGTATTAGTACACACAACATGGCACTTGGATTAGCCCGAAAAAATGGAAAGATATAGGCAAAAATGTATATAAGAATAAATTTTAAAAATATTTCTTTATTGGATAAACTATAACTAACTACAATATTCACAATAACTTATATAATGAAACAATAAAAAACACAATTTTCTATTTTGAAAATTATACGAATATTGACTCAGTAAATGTGCGATTAAATGCGATTTTGATAAATAACTGAAAACTGTTAATTACAAATGACTTCGGAGAATAATAAGCAATGTATGTGACACATTGTTACAATATATTTAAAGTATATACAATATATTTAAAGTAAATATTTTCTTTTACTATTATTATCGGAAATGTGTGAAAACCAATAATAGTACTCGATTCTTGAAAATTGATTACTCGATTCCTAGAAAATATGTAAAATATTGGCTTAAAGTGGCCAAATGTCTACTTTTCGTAGGAATTACATGAAATTCCGATATCTTATAAGATATGTATAAAAGTATTGTTTTATACGAATAAAATGAATGAAACACATAGTTAAATCAAGTAAAAATCAGAGAGTGTGAAATATAATATCTTTATAGGGATTTTTATAAGCTTAGAAAATCAACTATTTATATATATTTAAGGCACGGTTATCACAAAACTACTCAAATTTCAATAATATTACTTAGTAAGTAAAATTTATCAAATAAGTAATCAATATAATAAGTGTATAATAATTTAAGTAATTCTACGTCGAAATGTTATAGTAAATGTTTTGTTTTATACTAAACAAAACAAGCCGTTATGTAAACAAGGCCATTCATGTACATGAAAAGCTGGAATGACAGTTGGATATACATAATAATTTATTTTAAAACACACAACAACTTCTTGCAAAATATTTTTTAAATATAAGCCTACACCTATAATATTGCGGGCCTTACCACAGCCTGTATACACATCTAGGACTACATTTTTATATATATGCCAGTATATATAAAAAGAAACTTCAATGATCTGAATTATTATTAGAATTTCGGTTTAATCCGTCGTTTAACTTGGAGTCTACATACACAATAGGTTTAAGATCCTATTCCTTCTCGGTAAGATCCAGCATGATTTCTTCCAATTTCGGTTCTTTAGTGTCAACGTTTTACTTGAAGATATTCTAATGTTAATTCGAATATTTGAAAGACCTACTACCAACCCTAGATCTACTTTTGCTTTACATCAAAAAAGTGAATTGCGCTATTTGTATAAAAATGATCACTGCCTTGCGTCCACATGACAGACAGATTTCTATTGTTATAATTTCCGATCGCCATTTTGGAAATAAATTAGCAATACGAGGGCCAAACTGAAAGTTTTTAGAACTGGAAACTTAAAAGCATTATATTAAAAAAATAAGTTTAAATTTTGAAAATAGAACTCTTTACCAATAATATTGAGTATACATTTCATTCATTTGTCATTTCTGTGTATGTCTGTGCACGTCAGAATGAATTTAAGCCGAGAAAATTTTCGTGCAATGATTTTTTATGATTTTCGATGTCATATAAGTCAACAAGAAAGTTATGATAGACTTCGATTGGCTTTTCACGATGAAGCCCCATCTCGTGCCACAGTTTACAACTGGTTTAATGAATTCAAACGTGGTCGAACTAATCTCACCGATGATTTGCGTGAGGGACGGCCTTCTACAGCGACGACTGAAGATAATATCAGTGTTGTGCGGCGTATGATAGAGACTGACAAAAGAGTGACCTATCAGCAGATTCGGACAAGTCTAGGCATAGGTATGAGTCAAGTGCACAAAATCCTCCATGAACATTTAGCGATCAGGAAGCTTTGTGCCCGCTGGATACCGCATAATTTGACCGAGGCTCAAAAACTCCGCCATGTTGATTAGTGCCGAGAAATGATCCAAAAATTTAACGGAGGTGACTCAAATGCTGTGTTCAACATACTAACGGGTGACGAAAGCTGGATTTACTGTTATGATCCGGAAACCAAAAGACAGTCTGCTCAGTGGGTGTTTCCTTCCGAAGAGTTGCCAACTAAAGAGCAGAGAGGTCGAAGTGTTGGAAAAAAGATGGTGGCCTCGTTCTTCGGAAAGACAGGTCATTACGCAACAGTTGTCTTAGAGGATCAGAAAACGGTTAATGCAGAGTGGTACACTAACAACTGTTTGCCACTTGTCTTGGAAAAAGTTCGAGAGAAACGACCTTGCAGCAGGATCCTCCTTCATCACGACAATGCCTCGTCGCACACCGCCAGGCAAACGATCGATTATTTGGCGACCTTAGACGTGGAATTACTGGGTCACCCACCGTATAGCCCCGACCTCGCACCCTGCGATTTTTATTTATTCCCGAAAATAAAAGAAAAACTTCCAGGAAAACATTTTATGGACGCCGAAGAAGCAGTGGCTGCGTTTCAAAACGCCGTTAAAGAGACCTCTAAGGCCGAGTGGGCAAGGTGCTTTTCTCAATGGTTCCATCGAATGCAGCGATGTAATATTTGGAATTTTCAATAAAGACTTTTATTTTTAATAGTTTTACTAAGCGGTCAAAATCGCGACTAGTGTTGCTAGTAAGGGAACTTTATTATTATCATATAAAATAACTCACATTATATTAAGAATAACAGTAGACTAAAATGAAATAGCACTTTGCTAGTGTTAACTTTCCATCAACCTATCGGACATTCATGTTTGTGGTAACTCTGCAGTATGTATATACGAATATCCTTGCAATTTTTTTTCATAATATGTGGTCTTGTATCAGACCCTTAAGATAATTGTTAGACATCAAAATACAAAGGTAAGTAATTATTTATATGTCACCAAGTCGTTACTAAAATTAGCCATTTAAATAAATTTTCTTGAAATTAAATATCTATCAATAATTTAGTATAGCATTAAATGTTATCGTGTCATTGCACTTTCAGTCTTATTCGTTATGTATTACAATTTTTTGTCATCATACCAAAAATCACGCATCCATAGACTTAGTTATGATTTACGAATTCAAAATTATATAGACAGTCAAAGTTTAATATTTATCTGCTTTAAATATAACTTTTCTATTAATAAATGACTGCCACACAAAGTAAAGTCGAAAAAGTTTCATTATTTATATAATACCTTAAAAGGTGAAATCTCTTAGGGCTGATTAATAAATACAAATCAAAATGAAGTCTTATACTCATATTCAATATGAAGCAATTCGGTGAGTGAAAAAAGTAGGTGCTTATAGGGCCAATAGCATCAACCTAATCAAAGTTCTAACGTAACGTATGTTCAAAATAAATCAGTAAAGTAAATGACATGAAAACGAAATTATATTTATATGTATGTAAACCTATTTCAATTTCATGAGATCCTGACATATTGTTTACTATTTTCATCTTACGCTCTTGCCACTATTGTGGTACATGTATTAAACCGGGAAGCGATTTGGCACTTGATTTAGTACCTCCCTTTGTTTTGAGTCATACTCTCGTTTTAATCAGACTGGGACTAACATTTATATTGGCAATGCACACATTTGTTTTGGACGAAATGACAGCTATAATTTCTGTTTTTTCTTTTATTAAAAACGACCACCCACTTCACGTGACAATACACGTGTGTGATATTCTATAGAAATAACGCTTTTTTTACATCTTCATGCTGTATCCCGCTCAAAGCAGAAATAGGTAGAAGAAACTGCAAGGACCATAGGAACGTAGTGTTAAGACACTCCGTTGCTTAGTCCATTAGGCATTGCGTGTTGAGCGGCGAAACTCAACGTCGCGCTTTGCCTAGTTTCCAGAGCAAAGAAAATAGAAAGGGAAAAATCCACCTTCCCCGAGTGGGAATCGAACCCACAAATTGTCGCGTTTACGCCTCTGCACCACGGCGGTTCTGAAATAATACTTAATAAATATATATCGAAGCGTTGAAACTTTTTACAGACTTTTTACATTTAAAGTGACTTGAATTTTGTAAGCAAGCTATAATAGAATATATTATTACTTAAATGTGTGTAAGATGTTATTTAAATGTAATAAATTGTGTCATAGTATATCATATTCTAGTTTTATAGAAAACGCTTTTGCCAAAGTAAATCACAATACAGTATACTTGACACATTCTCATACATACGTGTATTTATACCTATCGAAGTAGTCATAAAGAACAGAGCACCAAACGCTACGGTCCCTGCATACCTCTTCCGTCTCGTCCACTGTCATTAAACCCATTATACTTGCTCTCCAGGGGGTCCTTATATTTTTAAAATTTTTATATTTTTACAATATTTTCATTGCAAATGTCAAATGCGAGAGTGTGAATATATTGTTCTCCACAAGGGAAATAGGTGTCGATTACCTTGCGCTCTTATATACTCTCACAACGTCAATTACTTGATTTAATATCGCTGTGGATGCATATATTACATTTATACTTCATTTGCTACCGTTAATTATGAGTAAGTTAACGGCCTTTTAACATTATAGTTGTAAAATTTACGTAAAAGTCATGTTTAATCAATTTTAAAATATAAATATTTGGTTATGTTTAAATATGCAATGGTCCTTTTACGGTAACTTTATAACAACGTTACCGGTCTTAGTCTTAAATACTTTCCGTATATTTATTTTGAATCTTTTATCAATATAGTATTTAAGTTATTGAGGATATATTGTAGTACAAATATTTTCACCGTTGTAGCATTTGGTTGAGAGTTCCATTTCTACTCAAAATTTAAATTAAACATTTCCATTGAAAGTTAAATTATTTTCATTTCCCGGCTCTAATAAGGCAAAGAATTACGCTGATTTCCTACATTCCACACTAAATCTAAAACAATTTCTCCTGCAAAGCTTAAGTTACAACAGATTATCGATGGTATTATTCAACGTAAAGCTCTTGTCATTGCCGGAGCTGTATTTATTTGTGTCAAGTAAAACATCTTCAATTTTGTAGTCGCTATTTATTGTTATCATATTTCTACGTCTTTATTATTTTTGTTAATATTTTTGTAAATAATAAACTTCTCATATTTTTACTGCATATTTTGAAATAATCTAGCATTAATAAAAATAAATCGGGATATATCTGCAAGCAAATTGAAAGGAAATCATATAAACTGAACTCAAATTAACTAAAATATTAATTTTTGTAACTATAAAATAAAATACTTACATTTATAATCAAAAACAGGATACAGCAGTATACGGTTAAAATATTATAGCTAATATGTCGTTTAGTACTGATTAGTTACAACAAAAATAAAAAATATACACATCAAAGCTTCTTACATCAAAGCTCTTATCATCAAGTTTAGAATTTATTTTAAAATAGACGTTCCTTAGAATTTAATTATGGCATAAAAAGTATACGACTTGTCATTTTTTCATCTCGAAAATCTTCTATAAACGAAGTGAGAATGATATCAAACTTGTTTCTGCCATATGTGAAACATGTGAGCGCAATAAAAAATGTCTTTGTAAGTTACAAACACGTGTTGACAGACGAAACTCTCGTGTGAATGATGCGGAATAGGGTTAATTAGTTATTTATATTTGAAATAAGATTTAAGTTTAAGACTTAAAAAAATAATTACAAAAATAAGTTTTTTACATTACTATGTTTGTTTCAAATATAATGTATGTTTTTACAAATGTAATGTTAAAGGACCGTCGTGGCGCAGAGGCGCAACGTCTGACTGTAACGCGACGGTTACTGGGTTCGATCCCCAGTCGGAGAAGATGGATTTTTCTATTTCCATTTTCTTCGCTCTGGTAAACTAGGCAAAGCGCGGCGTTGACTTCCGCCACTCAACACGCAATGCCTCGAAAACGGCGGAAAGCGGGGACGGAGAAAGCAGGGACTTAGCAACGGAGTGTCTTAACACTAGGTTCCCACGGTCCCTGCAGTTCCCTCTGCCTACCCTGCCTTGTGCGGGATAAAGCGTGAAGCTAAAAAAAAAAATGTAATCTTATTAAGTTTATTAATAAATTAAATACTGCTGTACTCTATTTTATATTATAAAATAGTATTGAGCCTAAATGTTAGTTTCAGTAATGTCACTTTGTTAATAAGCAAGTGTTGGTAAAATTGTTGATTTTTTTGAGTTATAGCCCATACATTCATTCACAAGACCTAGTAGGATCCTCATTTCAGTAATTCTTTCCTTTCTTAGTGTCCCCTCAATTTTTCAAGGTTTAATTTCTGCTCATTGATGGTGGTAGTTAGCCAATGACTTATTTACGATGACAGTTGTATAAATATATACACTTTGCTTTTTGCTACTCAAGATAGTCTGGTCTACATAATTGAGAGTGGAACTCCGCATTTATATCATAAAATATTTAAACACAAGTATAGAAAGCCAAGATAACGGTTGACTTTTTTCTTTTTTTTTATAGCTTCACGCTTTATCCCGCACATGGCAGGGTAGGCAGAGGGAACTGCAGGAACTATTGGAACCTAGAGTTAAGACACTCCGTTGCTTAGTCCCTGCTTTATCCGTCCCCGCTTTCCGCCTTTTTTCGAGGCATTGCGTGTTCAGTGGCGGAACTCAACGCCGCTCTTTGCCTTAGTTGCCAGAGCGAAGAAAATGAAAATAGAAAAATCCATCTTCCCCGACTGGGGATCGAACCCAGAAACCGTCACGTTACAGGCAGACGTTTAATTGGGTTGACTTTTAATTGGGAATATTTATTTATCCTTTATTGCACACAATACAAGAAGTAAACATGTACAAAAGGCGAGCTTAACACTACAAAGCATTCTCTACCAGCGAAATATTTTGGAGGATTTGGGAAATAAAAGTTGAGGTGTGCCAAACTGTAATTTCTTAGAAATTAAGTATATATAATACTCCTAATTATTATTATTAGTCGTCTTGAGATATAGGTCATTTGTTATTATAGTATATAGGAAATCTATAAAGGATGTCTAGGAATCGGAAACAAGTCATCTGTGGCTAAATTACACATAGAATTAGAACATTCGAGTCAGAACTTATCGATAAAGTTAGTGAACTAAGTCAATTTGCGGTTAATTTGTATATCGTGAACATTATGTATGTGTAACGAAAAAAACAGATGGTGTGTTGACTAGAGAGGGGAGTTGTTGTCGAGGAGGGGCGAGGAGGAGGTGCGTTGTGGAGAGGAGAGGAGAGTAATATAAAATAGGCGGCGGTGTAGTGATTCGGGTGACTTTCGTTGCATAAGTCATCATATTAAGTTGTGAAACAGTGATTAAATAGGTTTAATATCATATGCAGTGTTTATTTTTATCTACCGGCGTTATATATCAGAAGAGGGATTACCGCAAAATGAAGAGAACCCGTGAGGACCCAGGATATTCTTTACGAATAAAAAGGCACCGCGACTCACAAGTAAGTGAATCTAGTAAGAAATCTATGCCTGTTAAAGAATTGATAAAAAGGAGGGTAGATAAAGCAGTAAATCAACGTTTAAATAGTGAATTAAATATCAGATCTACAAAATTACAAAGTACAGTAAAATTAGTTCCTGATTACGATCCTGATAATGAATGAATGAAATGAATGAAATGATTTAAATATAAAAAGTTGGATTAAGAAAATTGAGCAATTAGGCGTAATTTATAATTGGAATGACGAAACTAAATCATTTATTTTGCAATCAAAGCTACAAGGACAGGCTAGATAATGGTTTAATAGATTGGATTCGTATGATTATTCGTGGGAAGAATGGAAATCTATGATTATAAGGGCTTTTCCACGTCATCATGATTACGCATCTCTGTTAGATGAGCTCATGTCTAGAAAAAAACTCCCAACTGAATCTATGACAAAGTATTTTCAGGAAAAGTTAGCCATGTGCTACAGGTGCCAATTGAGTGATCAAGCCGCTGTATCCTGCATTGTACGTGGGCTGCCTCAAGAACTTCGAGCAAATGCACAAGCATTTCAATGTCATACTCCAGACGAGCTGTATGAAGGTTTTCTATCTGCCTTTGATTCTTATCAAAACAATTCACAGAGAACGCAAAACTATCTTGTCAAAACTGTTGGGTTTTCGAAAGCTTTGAACGCTGAAGGGTCTACCAGCCAGTTGGATAATACCAATACAAGAAAATCACCGGTCTGCTATCGCTGCAATGAGATAGGACACGTTGCCACTACCTGTAAGTTGCCTGATAGACGTAAATGTTTTAGATGTGGTAAACTAGGTCATGTGGCGAGCACGTGCACTGCTGATAGTGAACAGGTAACTTATAAGAAGGTACAGCTATTATCAAATTTAAACGATGTATATAAGAAAAATGTTCGTGTAAATGATGTACACATGAAAGCTTACATCGATACAGGGAGCGAGTTAAATGTTATCAACAAGAAGGCATCGGACGCACTTAAACTAAAGGTAAAGCCTACAAATACTGTTTTAAAGGGTTTTAATAATAGCTCTGTTCGTGCTATTGGAGAAGTTGAGTTCGATCTTTTAGTCGACAACGTGACTATTAAAACTTCTGCCGTAGTCAGCGATGTTGATTTGGGAAATTTTGTTTTAATAATAGGACAAACTATTATTAATCGAGAAGATGTTATGTTATGCGTTTCTAAATACGGGGTCACCTTATCTAAAGTACCAAATATACCTAACGACTTAATGAATATCGATATGTGTGATGAAGCGAGCTGTTTCAGAGTTGAACTAATAGAAGATACAGTTGTACCCATTGGCGACAACCTGGTGAGGGTAAAAGTGAATGGAGCGGATTTAGGTAATTTTTACACGAAGCCGAGACGATACAGCATGGGCAAAGTTGTTTATGCTATAGCGAGCACAGTACTCAAGGACGGTGAAGGCTATGAGAGGGTCTGCAACATTGGATCCGACTCCATTGTTTGGAAAAAGGGGATGACGATTGCCAGAGCCGAGAAGTGTACAACTGAGTTAGAGGTGAGTTTAAATCATTTAATTTTGAGGAGAGATGAGATGAGTATTAACTTTAATCAGGAATTGGCAAATATTGATGTGGGAGATGTTGACGAAAATTATAAAATTGAGTTAACTGAACTATTAAAATCATACAAAAATTGTTTTGCTAGTACGAACGAGGCGATAGGTTGTACAAATTTAGGTGAAATGAGGATTGAACTTAATACCAGTAAACCAGTAGTTCGAAAACCCTATAGATTAGCTCATACGGAGAGACAATTAGTATCTAAATTAGTTGACGACTTAATTAGTGGTGGTATAGTTAGGGAGTCAAATTCAGAGTATGCATCTCCAATAATACTTGTGCGTAAGAAAAATGGTGATTATAGACTATGTGTTGATTATAGGGATCTAAATACAATTACAGTAAAGGATCGGTTTCCTATGCCACATATTGATGACCAATTGTCTAAATTATCGGGTAAAAATTGTTTTACAAGTTTAGACTTGTTTTCTGGCTATCATCATATAAAGGTTCATTCCGACTCTATCAATAAGACGGCTTTCGTCACACCAGACGGACTATATGAATATCTAAGAGTACCATTTGGGTTAGCCAACGCACCATCAGTATTTATGCGCGTTATTCAAAAATTAGTAAAACTTGTGGGTAGTAATGAAATTATTACTTTTATGGATGATATGTTGTTATCCACTTCTAATGTGACAGACGGTCTAAAATTACTGGAAAGAGTTCTTATTCAATTAAAAGAAGCTGATTTAAAGTTAAATATGAAAAAGTGCGCATTTCTTAAATCTAGTGTATCCTTTCTTGGTCATGAAATTAGTGCGGATGGTATAAGGCCGGGTAACCAAAAAATAAACGCGGTATTTAATTTTCCTAAACCTACCAATTTACATCAGTTGCGTCAGTTCTTAGGGTTATGTAGTTACTTTAGAAAATATATAAATAAATTTGCGATTATTGCAAAACCATTAACCGATTTGACAAAGAAGTCATCGGAATGGGTATGGGGTGAAAGACAAAACGAATGTTTCAATGAATTAAAACAAAAATTATGTTCACGACCGGTTCTTGCCTTATATGATCCCTCCTTGCCTTGTGAAATTCATACAGACGCGAGTAAAAACGGTATAGCCGGTATTTTATTTCAGTACCAAACGAAAAAGAATTAAAGCCTGTATTCTATTTTAGCAGAGTAACTTCGCGCGAAGAATCAATGTATCATAGTTACGAATTAGAGACTCTAGCGGTTGTGGATTCATTGAAACATTTTCGAGTTTATATACTAGGACATTCAGTTAAAGTAGTTACAGATTGTTCCGCTGTGAGATACACTTTGTTGAAAAAAAAGATTTAGTGCCTCGTATAGCACGTTGGTGGCTTACGATTCAGGAATTTGATATTTTAATCGAATATAGACCTGGAGATCGTATGAAGCATGTCGATGCCTTGAGCCGTAATCCATCAACTGATAAAGCAATGCAAAATAATATCGATCAATTAAAATCCTTTGTGAATATTGTCAATGTTAATATGATATCCAGCGATGATTGGTATTTAACAATACAATTACAAGATGACAAGTTACAAAATATTATAAAGCAGTTATCTGAAGGAAACCCGTGTAGTGATATCAAAAATAATTACAAAATTAAAAATGACCGATTATATAGAATAACTTTAAATGGGGATAGATTAGTCGTTCCGACATTCGCTAGGTGGAAGTTCATGCAAAAGTTTCACGACCAAATAGGTCATGTAGGTTTTAAACGGTGCGAAGAATTAATTAAATCTGATTATTGGTTTCCCAGAATGACTCGTTTTATTAAAAAGTATATAAATAATTGTTTAGAGTGCGCTTATGCTAAAGGTAATTATGGAAAGCCGAGTGGTGAATTGCACCCTATCCCTAAGCCTAGTGTTCCAATGGAACTCGTTCATATTGATCATCTTGGCCCCTTTTGTAAGACAAAAAAAGGTTATCAATACATTTTAATGATCGTTGACTCATTTTCAAAATTTCTATTAGCTCGTCCCACCAGAACAATTAATTCTGTGGAGACTGTTACAGTCGTCAAGGACATGTTTAGTTTATTTGGTTTCCCTAAGAAGTAATATCTGATAGAAATTTAGCCTTTACTAGTAGAGTTTTTAAGGAGTTCTCAATGAAACATCAATTTCACCACACATTGAACGCAATAGCTTGTCCCAGGGCCAATGGCCAAGTCGAGCGGTACAATCGTTCACTATTAGATGCCTTACGTACTCGCAATGTCGACCCTAATATGTGGACAGAATGTCTGCCAGACATTGTATGGGGGATGAATAATACAATTAATGAAAGTCTCGGTTATCATCCATACGAAATTATGTTTAGTCATAAAGGTCGACTTATGCCAAATTTAATCGGCAATGAAGAGTCAACATCTGTAGGAGAAAAACGTAAAAATGCATCAAAACGTTAAGAGCGCAAGGCTGAAAATATGAAGCGAAATTATGACAAACGCCATAAACCTGAGAAAATGTTCAAAAAGGGGGACTTAGTACTCTGGAAACAAGCACCGTCAGGGGGTGAAGTTAAGAACGTGAATAATAAATTGCGAGTGCTTTATTCTGGGCCTTACATTGTACAAAAAGTCTTGAATAATGGCCGTTACGAAATTAGAAGTGTGAAAGGCATGCGTGGTTACAAAAAGTTCTCTGGTATTGTGGCTGCCGATTCTCTCCGTACCTATCGAAGTGCCCCTGAGTGTAGTGAGACTAGTAGCGATGACGACATAGTTACTAGGGATGATTTAATTGATTTATTGGAGAGCTAAAATCTTATGTTTGCACCAATTGCGGTGCAATTGTTTCAGGATGGCCGGCTGTAACGAAAAAAACAGATGGTGTGTTGACTAGAGAGGGGAGTTGTTGTCGAGGAGGGGCGAGGAGGAGGTGCGTTGTGGAGAGGAGAGGAGAGTAATATAAAATAGGCGGCGGTGTAGTGATTCGGGTGACTTTCGTTGCATAAGTCATCATATTAAGTTGTGAAACAGTGATTAAATAAGTTTAATATCATATGCAGTGTTTATTTTTATCTACCGACGTTATATATGTATGTGTGTCTTTAATGATATAAAGTTGTAATATCTGGGGTTAGATATAATATGTGAGTGTAAAAGAAAAATAAAAAATATATATATAATTTTTTGTCTTATTTAACTTTAATGAATATTAATTAAGCTTTACGATATTCAATTTCCAGTATGGATAAGTCCTAATGATGACAACTCTTGCCTATAAACAGCATCTCTTGCCTATATATTTAGTAATTTATAGATGGTGGAGCTTTTAAATATATGAAAACTCTGAATTTAATCAATATATATTAATATATATTATATATGCTTTCAGGTAGCGCTACTAATTATCGATAACGAGAATTTGCAAGCAACTTTCAAGTAAGTATATTATTTTTTTTGTTTTAATAATAGAAATTGAAGTCTCCCTTATTAACAATTATGTGTTGTGATTGAATTCATTTATCCTGAAATATTGATATACAACAGTTAAAAAAATCAAAAAAGGAGAAAAGAGGGAGGAAATTTTATTCAAATATGGGAAGAAAGGGGAAAAGGGGAAAGGAAAGGGAAACTAATCTAATCACATATTCATCATCATCATATATATTATTTTTCATAGAATACTATAGAAGCATAAGAAAATTTACGACTTCAAATTTCTAAATAAAAAAAAACGTAAGTCCAGTCGTATATTACGTGTAAGACGTGAATGCAAACTAAACATGCCGCCAGACAGCCAAAAATTTGTATTCCCAGAAAAATAATATTAACAAATAGCCCAGTAGGTCATTTTACCTAATACCTGAAACGTCGGTGACCGACCCGCTTTTCTTAATTCGCGTAATGTTTTTAAATACCATCCTAATGAATGTTCATAAATATGTAGGATGTTGTAAAAATAGAACATTACGATAAACCCTGGCTTACTATATTATTTAGAGATATTTTTTTACTAATAAAACAAAGAGGAAAAAAAAATATCCATATGTAAATAAACTCGTGTGTGCGTGTATGTGTGAATGTGAGTACATGTTAGTTTGTGAGTGTGCAAGTGTAGTTTTTAAGTTAATGGAAATTTTATAATTTGATTTATAAAAAAACATCGGTTAAATTGTTAGATCAATTTCAGAATAGTTCTTATTGTACAATAATAGTATCCGACAATGAAATTATTAATAGATATAATTTTTCATCTACGTTAAATTTCGCCACTCAATATATTGACGAATGGTTCTTCTTGATACTACATTATTATAGAATACATGGTGAATAAATGGATGTAGAACCTATTATTATTACTAAAAATTCAATCAGTAGCTCGACGGAGCTTTCATTTTACTTATGTAGATTTTTCAATTTATTTTTGTAATAGATAAAATTCCATATTTCAATATTTTTACATAAATGTAATGCATAAATCATCAGAAATTTTAATAAAAATACATTGTCTAAATCTCTTCAATATATCTTCTGTTATAATAGAGAGAATACAATGCCGGCGGGGCGCAGAGGCGCAGCGTCTGTGCCGATTTGTGGGGTTAACTCACAATTGAGAAGACTAGACAATTTTATTTCTATTTTTTTCGCTCTGACAGTGTGGCATTGAGTCCAACAACTCTACACGCATTGCCTCGAAAGGCAAAAAGCGGAGAATGGCACAAAAATGGAACCATAACACTAGGTTTCTACTGACCGAATGGTTCACTCTGCCTACCTTGCCAAGGAGATAAAGCGTATAACTAAAAAATTCTTATAGTATTAACCCTAGAAAGATAGTCTGCGTAAAATTTACGCATGCGTTTCCGAAATATAGCTCTCTTTTTCGAAATAGCGCGAATCCATAGCCGTGAGCTTAGGACATCTCATTCGAGGCTGGAAGCTGCCGTGTGGCATGCGTGTCAACCAGGTAAGTGCCACCGATTTTGAAATATAACAACCACGTGAGTCAAAATTACGCATGATTATCTTTTACGTGACTTTTAGGATTTTGACTTGTGAGGAAGTTTTATTATTATCTGTCTTATTATGACTGTATATCGTATCCTATATTGTATTATTTGTTTTTTTTAAGATATACAAACAAAAATATATAATTATGGAAAGTAGAAGCATGGAAGAAGACCATATCCTGGCTGGTCTTATGCAAAACGACGACGAGCTTCCCTGTGAGAATACCGACAGTGAGGTAGTAGTCCGCTACAAAGTGTGTGAAGTGAAGACGACGTACAGAGTGACACAGAAGAAGCCTTTACAACAGAGGTACAAGAAGACCAGCCAACGCCAAGTGAAAGTGCATTACTAGACGAGCAAAGCAGTACTGAACAACTAGGCTCCATATCGGCCTCCCGTAGGACCGGCCTTGCGACAGAGGATTATTAGAAGTAGAAATAGACATTGTTGGTCTACATCACAATGTTAATGGCAACGGAGAAAAGCCTCTAAGTCAAAAAAACTTTATGAAAAATCTCAATTTAGGTCTGTCTACTTCGTTTTTGCGTACATGTTTAGAAACCTTACTTTGAAAAGATATTTGCGAGATAATATCTCCAATATGTCGATAGATGAAGAACCTGGTACATTAGAAGAGCAAACCTATGAGCCTGTGGTGAAAAATCGTATTTACTGCAGTTTCTGCCCCTCTAAAAAAAGACGAAAGGCAAATGCGTTTTGCAAAAAATGTAAAAAAAATCTATGTCGTGAGCATAATGTTCATATGTGTCAAAGCTTTTTGTAACTGATTTTTATATAACTGTATGTTCCTAGTATATAGTTCAAATATGCTAATTGTTGATTTTGACCTAAAAAGACTGGATATTGTAGTAAAAAAATATTTTTTTTTTATGAAACAGTAAATGTTAAAAAAATATGTTTATTTATAACGGAAATTTGAAATTATTGTTGTTTATGAATAAATTATTATAAAGAAATTATCTGCATTACTAATTATTCTAATATATATACTAATATATAATATCACAAGAATAATATAAATAAACTAATAAGTCTCTACCTAAAACTAATTAAAACGCATGCGTAAATTTTACGCATGAGTATCTTTTCCGTACAATACAATATGATTATCTTTCTAGGGTTAAAGAACTGGATAGATATTTTAATATCACGCAGTAAATCAACATTTTATTAATTTATCTTAGTAGCAACGCGCCTGCGGCTGCGCTTGGTGGAATTACATAAAGTTTTAATTTGCAAACTGAATTTATATGCATATGTCCTCCCTAGAAAATAATTTAATCAATCAAAACTTATGTTCTTGCTAATG
Organism: Dione vanillae; assembly: GCA_037178615.1. Taxonomy (NCBI): domain Eukaryota; kingdom Metazoa; phylum Arthropoda; class Insecta; order Lepidoptera; family Nymphalidae; genus Dione; species Dione vanillae. The sequence goes on from JAZFAU010000072.1 coordinate 942,237, forward strand.
TTTTTTGTGTTATGAAAAATATAATATGTTTATAATTTTTTACATGGCAGAGTGTCATTCTCAGGAAGGAAATGATCGGATCGTCCATTGTTTCCATCACGATATCCTTCTTGTTTTACCTGAGGTTTCGTGTGAATATTTGCCAATGGCGTGGCATGGCGTGCTTTATAACAGAATTAATTTGATTTGTACATCATGCTGGTGAGCGACGGCAGGCTTCTTTCCTTCTATCTTGCCCCATTATACATTAAATTGTTAATGTTTGTGTATAATAAAAAAATCTAAATATAATCTTCCTTTAACACTTGAATTCTCGTTCGTTCATCTTTTTATAATCTAATTTATACTTTTAATCATAATTAATAAATTGAAATGCAAAATTAAAATGCTTTAAATTAGGTCATTTAATGTAAAATACAAAAATATAAAATATATTTCCCTGAATAATAAAGATTATATTCATAAAATAATATTATTTTAAAATAAAAGCACATGTATAAGAATTTATAAGTACAAATGTCCAATTAAAGATATACGCTAGTATAACAGCTATTGAAATCTTATCCACTTATATATATTGAGTAGGAAGGAAACAATTCAGTGTCATACGTAATTCGCTAACGCCCTTTGTTTTCTAACGTAAGCTGTTGACCTAAAAAGCCTACTTTGCAAACTTGACAGAAGGTAGGGCGGGAACTTGAAAATGGAATTTCCTCGAACTAATATTGTTTGTGAAAACACTGATATATTCTTCGCTATCTAGCATTGCGTAATTTACATTCATCTGTAGAGTATAATGTTCTATGTGTATACATATAAGTATGTACATAAACAATGTGTAGTGAAATTATTTAAAACGTATTTTTATATAGATAAATCATTTGTAGAAGCGTTTAAATTTCATATACATAGAGAGACAAGTTATTGACCTAGAAATCTCAATTAATGGTGAAAAATATAGCCGGTGTTAGAACTTAAACTGTTCAATTGACTATTCATTAAAGAAATTGCGCACATTTGCCAAGTGGTTTTGCTTGAAAAACATTTAGACGCGCTTTTTCTCAGTCTCAAAAACTGTGTCTAAAAATATATTAACAGAAAAGTATATATATACATATATAATGTTATTAGAGTTTTAAAAGGGTACTTGTTACATAATATATGGAAGCATAATATAATAATAATAATACCAACTAATCGGATCAATTCATAAGCCTATACCTTACCTATAAGCTTATTTTTTTAATTATGTTGCTTCAATTCCGCACCAGAGTAGGGAAGCAAAACTAATCATTCAATTTATTTACAGCTAATCTGTAGTATTATATTTCATTTCTACTATATTTAGTATGTGAAATGTGTAAAATTCATATAAATCATAGGCAAGTGTTAAATAGATAAATAAAGGTGCCACTTGCTGCTATAAATTAAATGTTTGCTCAATATTGTCCGAGCTCCTCGTCACTTCACGTTGAGTGCATATAACTATGATTGTAACTTATTTTGCATTGGATTGGTGAACGTTTTTTTAAATGAAGCCTATAATGCTAGTATGAGTATAATTATTAGCATTTGCATGAGGCACGTTTCCCGCCACCAATTAAGAACTCTTTTCTATTTTAATACAAGGCATGTGCAAGCGTACAATGCATGTGTGTGTGTGTGTGTGTGTGTGTGTGTGTGTGTGTGTGTGTGTGTGTGTGTGTGTGTGAGAGAGAGAGAGAGAGTGACAGAGAATATTTATGTGGTTCTCTGTAAATATTTAAACATTTTAGCGTCTTGTCATAGTTAATTGATGTTTTAAAAATTAATCCTTTTTTACTTCAAAACTCCTTAAATGTAACTTTCAATATTTCCTTTGCCGCAGTTAATAACTTCTATAAAAATCTAATTTAAACTTTACAGCGTGCAATATTGCTTTAAGATTACATTCTATTAGCAAAAGCTATCTAAAATATACACGGTGAGCTAATATTAACGCGGATATTGCATTGTAATAAGAATTGAGTAATTGATCATGTTTTCGCGATGTACATAAGATCAAACACTTGCATGAGGCAATTAGTGAATATTGGAAATCTTACTAACGCAATGAACAAAGAAAACACAGGAACAATAAAGGCAACATTTCCTGTTAGCACATACTTAAAAATTGTTCACAAAATAGTACTTGTAAGAAATTTAGCTTGTTTCACGAGATTATTTAAAATTAGTAATTTCTATTTGTTATTAGATCAGTAAAATAATTACATAAACATAGCAAGTTTTCTATATTTATGTTACTAATACTCTTTATTGCACACGGATATGATATGACAGTTAGAAACAAATATTTAAATTAAATGTATAAGAGGCGACCATATCGTTGTAAGGACAATTTCTTCCAGGTCACTTTAAAGCATAGGACATAATGGGGAAGGGGTTGAGAATTATAATGCATAATAAATAAAGGCAATACATAGGTACTGAAATATATAAAACCATACTATATTTTTTTTTAGCTTCACTTCTTGTAGGCAGAGGGAACTGCAGGGACCGCGGGAACCTAGTGTTAAGACACTCCGTTGCTTGGTCCGTGCTTTCTCCGTCCCCATTTTCCGAGGTTTTTACGAGGCATAGCGTGTTGAGTGGCAGAACTCAACGCCGCGCTTTGCCTAGTTTGCCAGAGCGAAGAAAATGGAAATAGAAAAATCCATCTTCTCCAACTGGGGATCGAACGAAGAAACCGTCGCGTTACAGGCAGACGATACGCCTCTACGCCACGACGGTCCTGAAATACTTATATAAAAATAAATATATAATCATGAACATAAATACACCCCATATAAACATACTCTATATATCCACGTAAGGCATAAGTAGTAATTAGGACAAATATATACATATATATGATTGTATGTATAATATAATCATAAAAGTTCAGGGGGCTTGATGTCATTTTAAAACTCTAAAAGTAATTAATGATTTTGCCCTTTTCAAATTTAGAGGCAAAGCATTCCAGATCCCAGATTTATTATCTTTACCTTTGTTCCATTATCTTCTATTACAGATATATGTGTGAATCTTTTTTTTTAAAGCAAATATATTTTGACCCCTACATCGTTTTAAATAAAAAAAATATAAGCACTCATGTAAGTTGTGACAGTATTACTACCAACAAATCTAGCTATTTTGTACGATATTACAGCTGTCGTTTTAAACTGCGTCACAAAAGCGTCACATATTTTGATTAAAGATATAAATATGTGTTATTCTGATTTCTGTCCAATATATTTTACTACAGCCAAGCTTTCACAATATCCAAACTTTGCAAAATAGACAGCTATCGCATTTGTTTCTATTTAGGCAAATCTGGGACGTTCTTATATATTACATCACACAGTAGCTTTTTATCTTTATATGTTCTACAAATTCCATTTAAATAACAAATATCAGTGAATAAATTTGGTAAAAACCGTTTGTACTTTAAAGTTATATAGGTATTTATAATGAGTTTTATAACAAATTTAAGTTCTAAAAGAAGAGAAGAGACTAATTGCATGCTCTTAGAATTACTATGCGGGCCCATCTCGTTGTAGGGAAAAGAACTAGAAGCAATATCGGGGACTTACGGCATGTTAATTCAAGGGCCCCTTTGAAATGCATATTAAAATTCGCTCTAACTGATCCCTTCACCTAAACAAAATCTAGTCGAAAGATCTACAAAATATGTGAAAACTTTAGTAGATTTGGGTCTCACTATTTGTAATGTTACTGTATTTTTCCTTGTTAGTATATTGCTAACAACTTGATGGTTCTTCAGTTGATTTTCACAGATTATTAGAGCTTTTGTCAAGAACCCTAACGGCCACACTATAGAAAATGTTATAAAAGATCAGTATTTTCATTCAATATCATATCGAATTCTGCTAGCCTTCAAAGCAAAATAGAAAATTATTAAAATACATAAAATCTATTTCATTTGGCTTTTCAACACTCGGTGAAAGAAAAGCGGAGAAGGAAGTGTCTTTTCACAAGGTTGTCACCACGTGCTACAAACGATATATAATTGTTGTTATATTTAATATATTTTTTAAATACCTAAAATGACTTGATTAGTACACACATACTAGTTAAATTTTTGTATTTCCGAACATGAGGAAACTATCTTTAATCTATAGATCAATTCGAGGCAATAAAAAATCCAGTAAACTCCAGTATCGATAGCTAACCTCTATGTTGTTACAGTTCATTAACAGTAAATCATAGATAATATTTATAATATTGAGAGTGCTTGAATCATAAAATGGAATCAACTCCATAAATCGGTGAACGGTTACGGCTCTTACAGTACCGATGTCACATATCGATTATCCAAGATAATAAATTAGGGAGTTTCACCCGAAGTGGACTTGTTATTACGTGAAAATCTGTGGAGAAAGCATTTGGGTGATTTATTTAAGCATTTTATCGTTTGCAGGTCAATTGCCGTTTCGAGTTTTTAACGACTGGCACTTGAACACACAGCGTTTTTTTATTATTATATTTTTTTATAAATAAGTTTAGATTTTCAATATATGAATATTTGTACTATGAATGTTGTCGGTTTGTAGGTTCCTACTAATTCCTACTCGAGAAGAATTGGTTATTTAATTTCAATTTTCTTCACTCTCACAATTAAACACGTGCGACGTTGACTTTAGCCACTCAGCACACAATATCTCGTACAGAGTGTTTTAACTCTAGGTCCCCACAGTTCCTATTATTTCCTCTGCCTACCCTGTTATGTGCGAGACAAAGCGTGAAGCTAAAAAAATAATAGTAAAACTTATTTTACTTAAAGTAACTCTTAAGTTACTTTTAGTAGCAGAACCAGTTCTCAAACATATACCTAATACGTACATTAATTACATATGAATCTGAATTTGTTATATCAAAGGAATTAGGGTTCAAAATTTAAAATCTAACAACCTAAAAAGTAACATTTTGTGCAAACAGTATTTAAAATATAATTATTTTTTACATATATTACAATTTATTATCAGTGAAATAAGTCATATTCATCAGACATAGGGTTTTGTACACATTTATGCGTTTTAGCAGAAATTGTCTGCCCCACACCACAAAATTGTGGAATAAGTTGCCGCATGTGGTATTTCCGGACAGGTACGACCTGCAGACCTTCAAGAAAAGAGCGTACTCCCATTTAAAAGGCTGGCAACGCATGTAGCTCCTCTTGTTTTGCAAATGTCCATGGGCAGCAGTATTCATTTACCATCATGTGATCTGTCAGCTCGTTTGCCACCTATCCTATAAAAAAACAAATTTTTCCATAAAATATGTACAAAATCCTATGTGCGATGAGTATGGCTTATTTTCACTGATAATAAATTATTACTAGTTCATAATTTATTAAGATTTTGTATTTACAGCAGTAAATGTAATTAATTAATTAATTCTAAATAGCGAAAAAGTAAAATTAGTACTATGCAACAATAGCAAATATGAGACTAACAATTATAATCATATTTAGCCAATATCACATAAATTGGACAGGACAATAACCTTTCAGTTTTATTTTATAAATTTATTTTACTATACAATAATTTAGCTACTTACTGTTTATTATACGCATCAAATTCACATTTCTCAGAAAAGGCAAGGCTAAGTTATATTCTTAAATTGAAGTAAACGTGAGTGAAATCAATCACTATGATTGATCTACAACATTGCACAAAACCTAACGCTTGTATTAAAACGTATTTTATATTCGACTTCGAATATAGAATCTATTAGCGCCCTCTCTTAAGTACATCACGTTGTGGCTCAGTCGTAAATTTTACTTCAAGGGTACAATAATTGATTACTTTCTGCTAAAACTGTGGGGAATGACCAGCGTTTATTGTAAACCTTTAAATATGTGATTTATTATACAGAAATAAAGCTAATTTCGTTATAGAAATAAAATTACTATAAACCATTTATTGCCTGCAATATTTATGAAATCCTGCACATAGCAGGGTAGGCAGGGGGAACGGCAAATATCGTAGAAACTTATTGTTATTACACTCCGTTCTCCGCTTTTGGCCTTTTCGAGACCCTGTCCATTCTTGGCGTGTTAAGTGATGAATCTCAACGCCGCACTTTGTCCAGTTGCCAGAATAAAGAAAATGGAACTAAAAAATCCATTTTTACCAAATGGTAATCAAACGCAAAAACTGTTGCGTTTACAGGCAGACGCTACGCCTCTGCGCCACGACGATATTTTGTTATCTTGTTTATTTATTTAATTACTTATATAAATCCACCAGTGATAATTAAAATATATAGCAACTACAAATGATTTCAACTAAGCTTTCTTGAAGCAAAATACATGTAAGGTAAATTGTTGTCATAAATCATAACCTAAAGAAACAAAAAAGTTACAATAACATAATTATTATTCCAATATCAATCCTTGAAATATCAAGAAATACTGACAGATACACACGTACTGCGTTAGGGCAAAAATAACGCAGCTATTAGATTAATTAGGAACGCGATGGACGCAAGGATTAAATAGAAACATAGCATCGTAGTATATATATATATATATATATATATATATATATATATATATATATATATATATATATATATATATATATATATATATATATATATATATATATATTATATATATATATATATATATATATATATATATATATATATATATATATATATATATATATATATATATATATATATATATATATATACTTAGTCTGGCCATAAATACTGTTACTATTCAAAAAAAGAAAATATGACGTTTGAATTTGGAATCTGTCATTTTTATATGATTGCTTGATGTGTTTTCTTATTTTCGCGCCATTATATTGTTAAATATTTTGTTATATTCAAATGGAGTGGGGTGATAAAGAGAACCGAATCGCTGTGATTGCCTTACATAAAGTAGGTATGGAGAAAAGTGCAATTTTTAAAACCCTCCACCCGCTTGGTATTAGTCAAATGTTTGTTTACCGGGCTATTGATAGGTACAATGATACCTCCTCTGTTTGTGACAGAAAAAGATCTGGCCGTCCACGTACCGTTCGTGTGAAAAAGGTGATTAAAGCAGTTAGGGAAAGAATTCAAAGAAATCCTGTCCGTAAGCAAAAGATTTTATCTCGGGAGATGAAGATAGCTCCTAGAACCATGTCGCGTATATTAAAAGATGACTTAGGACTTGCAGCCTATAAGAGACGTACTGATTACTTCTTAACTGATAATTTAAAGAAGAATAGGGTGGTAAAATCCAAACAACTACTTAAGCGGTACGCAAAGGGAGGTCACAAAAAAATTTTGTTTACGGATGAGAAAATTTTTACAATTGAGCAGTATTTTAATAAACAAAATGACCGTATTTATGCTGGAAGCTCTAAAGAAGCTTCGCAATTAGTAAACAGAGTACAACGTGGGCATTATCCCACTTCAGTGATGGTTTGGTGGGGTGTTAGCTATGAAGGGGTGACTGAGCCATATTTTTGTGAAAAAGGTATTAAAACGTCGGCACAAGTTTATCAAAATACCATTCTTGAGACGGTAGTTAAGTCTTTAACTAACACCATGTTCAATAACAAAGAATGGTGATTCAACAAGACTCGGCACCGGGTCATAGAGCTCGATCCACCCAATCTTGGTTGAAAACTAACATTCCGGACTTTATCAGCACTGAAAACTGGCCGTCGTCAAGTCCTGACCTAAATCCATTGGATTATGATTTATGGTCAGTTTTAGAGAGTAAGGCTTGCTCTAAACGCCATGATAATTTGGAGTCCCTAAAACGATCCATTCGGTTGGCAGTGAAGAATTTTCCTCTAGAAAGAGTTCGTGCTGCTATTGATAACTGGCCTCAACGTTTAAAAGACTGTATTGCAGCCAATGGGGACCACTTCGAATAAACATTGTATATTTTTAATAGTTATATATTGATGTATTAAACTAACTCACTATGAAAGGAATAAATGTTACGTATAAAAAAAAATCGTGCTTTTCTTTATAACAATATTTATGGCAAGACTAAGTATATATAAATGGACTTACTTAGGCATACTAAACAAATTTATAATTTCTAGGCATGAAAAGAATAGAATTTAAGAAAAGATACAATTTCAATAAATAAAAAACCAATTACTCAGGATATATTCTGTTACCTAAGCTCCAATTTAAAAAAACTAATAATAAAATAATAAACGAAAATTTAAGTTTAATAAGTGTTTTAAATATTTAAAAATGTTATTGTAGCCTCTGTAATATATTTTCACATTCTAAAGATAATTCTTAAGTTGGGATTGCAACACGTCGTAACGTTCTACGCTGCTACGTATATCTACATAAGTTACTTGTTTTATTAGAACTCGCTACGACAATGTCGTCTACGCCATATGAGAGCCTACATAATATATTTTTTAATAGCCAAAAATTTTTACTTTTATATTAATATTAACTATTAGATTAAACGGATTTAAATGAATCTATTTAGTAAATATGAGCAAGATCTTTTTTATTTATATTTTGTATTTTTTGTACAGTAAATTTCTATATAATAAAAACAAATGAGATCTGAACCTAGAGTGAGGCGATGTTGCTACTGTAAACGCCTTTTAATATTTAATATAATTTTACCTTTTTAAATTATATCCAATATGAGGACGACTTAAATATAGCAATTTACTTTACAAAAACAAGATAGTATATGGAAAAAGAACTAATCAAGTATAAGTATATGGAGAATACGAAATAAACAATTTTTGACATTTAATTTAATTTGTACCGTGGAAAAGATATTTATTTATACTTTCTTGAACATATAAATAAAAAGAAATATTGAATTCATAGAAAGTATACGAATGTGGTTTCACTTGCTTCAAGCAATTTCTGACAGACCATCTTTGACAAATGTGTACAAATAAAATAAAATAAATATAATATAAAAACATCAAAAAACGTATAATAATATAAGTTATATTTTTACTGCATTAAGAAAAGATTGTTAACATATATTTTACGGGTAAAGTAAAATAGTGTATCGATATTCCATAAAAACTGGGCCGCTTTACGATGTCCTCTATCTAGTGGGTAACGACCGATGTTGTTTTAAATTGTTCAGCGATCGTAAAACGAAAACACCCATTTAGAGACGAAGGAAGATGTATTTTATTTTAAGAAACCCATAAAGCTACATACATATAGTCAATTTATTTGCCAGCGCACTCGGACCCTGTCCATGCATGCATGATTACAGCAAAAATTTAGTTTTACGAGCGACGGTAACGTATACAGCGATCTAAACAGACGCTATTTTATCCGACAAGAGAACAAACAGCATGTCTGAGAATTTATCAAATTTTATTTATTCCAATCTCTAGAGAATTTTATATATATGGACATATGTATGTACATATATATAACTAATATTATAATGGGAAAGATTAAATTTATTTGATTTGTCCTTCTTGCACCACGCAACGATTCAATTATATACCATGATTTTTATGTGGAGGTAGTGTAGAGGTCGAAAAATGATTTAGAATACTGTAACCACGTTAAAAAAATTCCCAAATGCCCAAAAAACTTGATTCATGTAATTAATATAATATATAATATATATATATATATATATATATATATATATATATATATATATATATATATATATATATATATATATATATATATATATATATATATATATATATATATATATATATATATATATATATATATATATATATATATATATATATATATATATATATATATATATATATATATATATATATATATATATATATATATATATATATATATATATATATATATATATATATATATATATATATATATATATATATGTAACGGTAGTTATCAATGTATAAGTTAAGTGATGATCAAATGAAATAAGTATTACAAAATTTATTTGATCAATATAAATGATATTACCTTTGTTATTGAAAATATAAAAAAAATAATACGGTCTATAACTTTATGGACCACGCAAAACGCCAGCGACAGCTGTTTCCATTTGAAATCCTGCATATATTACATAAACAAAAGTAGCAATAAGGACCAGTAACCATTAGCTACCAAAAATGCACATAACCGTTTGAATACAAATTTCTATTTATAGTGAGACGCAAATATACAAGCAATAAAAACTTTATATTTAAGACAATAATGTCCATGAACTGGTCGTTTTATTTTTTTAAATGTTTATTTTTGTTTTATGAAATATCTACTACTAGCGGAGCTCTTAGTTTGCTTGGACATATTTCTCCGCTACCCGAGTTTTAAATAGCTGGATTTGTCTAAAAAAAAACATTTTTATTTTTATATTATTTTAACTTTACGGGAAACGTTATCCCCTATACCGATGTAGGCCGTATGCAAGTTATATTGATGGCATCACTACAGTTAAAGCTTTTCGTTCTCACCACCATGTAATATTTTGTCTTCTTACAAGGGCAAGGAAATGATAACTATTTAGTACCTTAAGCGGGAAACGAACCAGGAAACGGGAGAGTTGCAGTTGCATTACAGCGTACTTGTTTACTATTTTTTATAATTAATGATATAAAAAATGATTTCTAATTTACGTTACTATATCATAAATTTTCATATAATGAACGATATAGAGTAAATAGATACATTTTTACTTCTTTTTCTCTTTAATTATGGCGTTTTAAACGTGCCAGCAGAGCACAATTCACTTCGCCATATAAATTTTTATTTTTTACGTCAAAATACTGAAGGTAATTTTAATAAAAAACATCCCGTTTGGATTGCCAAATCATACTTATTAACGACAAACAACCTGCAAATGCTGATAGTGCTAGAATAAATCAACTAAAATCCCTCTTTACAGATTTTCACGTAATAACAAGTCTACTCCGGACATAACGTAGTGATTTATTATATAAAAATAATCGTTATCTCACGTTAGTGTAACTGAAGTGGAGAACAATTATGATATACGACGATTTAGATTTTGTTTCACCCTACGTTTTCTTTTCTTGAAAAATATGAATCGCAAACTTTTGAAACTGGTGAAGTTTCAAAAGTGGTAAAGTTTTTGAGATTTAAAATTGAATCATATCTTTTTGTTTTAAATAAAATTATTTCAATTTGCTATGTTAGCTGTTCATTGGTACTTCTGTATGCCTTTCTCTATCATAAAATATTTTAATATAAAACAGCGGGTATAGAGGTAAATATAGGTGTAGTTAAGATAGTTTCAATCGTCTTCAAGAAGGAGGCTTCCATATTCGCCGATATGCCAGAATTCTGAACAGATTTTGAGATTTCCTGTCATTTATAATATAAATAGTTTATATATAAATCATCGAATATTGCATTGAAAAAAATCTAAGCATTAAAACGCTTACACTTCGATATTTTGGTTGGTTAAGTAATTTAAATTCGTGTTTTTAAGAGAATTATAAGTAGCAAAATATTTGTATATTCAACATAATAAAAATTCACTCTAACAGTAGATTAATTGGCACTGTTTCCAAAAATAATGGATTTTAATTAGTTAACAGGTATAGTAAACAAATAATAATGCATTTAATAATTATTTTATTTTATTCAAAGTCATTACAATAATATATAAATACATTCATAGCTAAACGCTTTCTCCTCAACGTGGTAGTCAGTAATATTTTGTACTATATAATTTTTTCTTTGATTTTGTGAATGAATGTACAATTAAAGTTGTTCGTTTTGTTTTAAAATTACTTTTATAATATACATGTTGTTGTTGCGGCACCTAAGATATCTACGTTGCTCGTCACTCACTTAGTAGCTAAAGAGATATATAGATTGATGACTGCATGCAGTCTTCACCCGACCGACCCGATGTGCTCAAATTTATTTCAATATAATATGTATATACTTTACAATTCATATATTTTTGAATTATAGTCAAATTTAAACAAAATAGACACTAAATTTTACGTTAAGTTCATCATAATTTTATTAGTATTAGTATTTGGATCAATTTAGCCGCACCTGAAATTACCTAGCACAAACACATAGATAAATACTTTAAAAAACATATAACAATTATGAATCCTTAGTGTGGATCAACATAAAAATGCATAGATAAATAAAGGTATGACTATTCGTAATATAAATGTTTCTTTCATTACAATTCGAACCATTGTATTAGATCAAGCAAGTGAAAATTCGTAGCTTCGACGCCATTTGTATTTTAAACCAATGTTACATTTCGTGAGAATTATTTAAAATATTATTTCATATTTCAGACAAAATTCTTATACGTACTTTGGTATTCATATAAAAATTTGATAAAAAGGAGCTTTTTTTACACTGAATGATTATGAAAGAGCGTAAACACGTTCACTTATTTAAGAAGTATGTACGAGTATACGTAATATATTATTTTCAAGTCGTGGACAATTTGTCGTATTATAAATATTTTATTTTTTCTGAGCTTTTTACTTTTCTTATGGGTTTAGTTACTATTAAGTCTTAAGTAAGCTGGTGATATATTTATTGTTTTTAAAATATAAAATATAGTGAAAAAATGTTATATTAAGTCACAAACGTAAAGGATAGGACGGAAAGCGGTCTATTTGCCTATCTTTTAATTACTTGGTAGTGTATAGTATATCGTTGTTATTAAACAAATAATGTAATATATATAAACATATACCGTCTGAAACTTGTGTATTCTTTTGTTTTAGAAAAAATATATTAATTCTTCTCTCTTCTTATGATAAAATTATATATTGGGTAGACCGTTTGGGCCGACTGCACAGTCTTAGTTAACTACAATATATATAAAGCCATCAGTTAAGATATAGATTACAAGTCATATATTATGTTGGGAACGTCTTTATATAAATCTTAGTTATATGAGAAAACGTATTTATTAAGGTAGGTATATTGACCGATCCCTCATTCATGACATCGGTATGATAAAAAGGTCAAACTGCGTGCTCCGATTCCAGTGTAAATTGAGGTGAAATTGTGAACTCCCCTTTATATCGTCGTGATGAGGGTCAGAAAATTTATATTGAATATCGAAGATTTTGCCTGTCTGACCGCTCCCTTGCCTTATGATTGGTGTTGTCAACATTAATTAATTCGCAGCTTTACCAGTCTATCATCTTGTTATAACTGATATAATCAGTGATACGTAATTACAGATTATATATATATATATATATATATATATATATATATATATATATATATATATATATATATATATATATATATATATATATATATATATATATATATATATATATATATATATATATATATATATATATTTTCGCTTTTACTTGGAGAGCTTTTTCGATTCACATCTGATTGTTGTAATTATATGTAAAACACGCGATATTGTAATTGACACGTAGCAGTAGTTCTTGGTATTCCTTCTAGTTTAATTATCAACTTTTTTTAGTATTACAACTATTTAGAAGTATCATATTGGTTTATAAAAGCGGAGAACGGTGTGTCTTAACACTAGGTGCCCACAGTACTTGCTGTTCTCTCTACCCTGCTATGAGTATCTAAAAATAAATATCTTTAATCTATACTTCCTTGTTAATATTGTAATATAATAACGACTGTGAAATTATTATTATTATTATCTTTACCTGTGAAATTTATTTTTCATATAAATGTACAATTCATATCACAGACAGTAAATAATTTCAAATATGATAGAGAAAAGAGTTCAAGATGACAAAGTCAATCGGCATCTTATAGAGGGCCTGTAAACCCACATTTGTGTCACAATTGATGCTCCAAGTGATGCTCTCATCCTTCTACTGGATGAGTCTTGTGTCCTCGTGATGTATAATGAAATAACAATTAGTTTCTTTCCATATAAATAAATATTTTATAATCTTTTATAGATAGATAGAAGGATGGACAAAGGCGAAGTGGATTCTTTCTGATACTTTATTTTATATATCATATAATCTTTTCATGTGTCATATAATTTATATAATACCGTTCAATATTATATATAAACGTATATATAATTCAAAATCTTTTTGTTATATATAAACTTTCTTTCCCGAATTTGCCATTAATGAAACGCAATACTGTTTAACGCTGAGTCACCATTTTATCCATCACCGTTAACCTCATTAACGCCAAACAAGTATGAACATTAAAACGAAATGTGGCAAACTCTCGCAAAACTCTTCAAACTTTAGTTCTTTGAGTAGTTAGTGCAATCACATGTTACTAATTTTCAAACTTTTAGAAGTAATCACTGGATTAGTATACATTGTGTAGTAAGGTAGTTGAATATATTACACATATGTGGCGCAGTTGGAAACTATGTTAACACTGTACTGAACTAGAGTACTGAGTAGAGTATAAGCTAACAATTAAAATGTTTTAAATTTACATGTGAAATGCTTAAAGAAAAATACTAAAGAAATAAAAAATGTGGATCGTTGTACCGTAGAGACGCAGCGTCTGTCAGTAAATTTCCATTTTATTCGCTATGACAACTAGGCAACGGCGGCGTTGAGTTCTGTCAGAAAGCGCGTACCTAAAATACATTGCAGTAAGTAAAAAATTACAAATATCGTTGAATGGTATAATGGAATAAATATTTGCTCTCTTATTGAGTGCTGGAAGCGTGGGTCGTTATTGGTCTGGTCAACTTTTGATGGAATGATTTTTTCCAATTCTTCGCTCTGATAAAACTAGCGGCGATAGGATGATTTGAAAATTGTCTGCTGCAATATGCGTAAATTTATGTTGTATGTATACAAAATTTACGGTTACAATTTATTTATTTATTTAATTTACATTTATTTGCCAATTCTAAAGGTGTAAACGGTTTAGAGGATGATATTCAGGGTCGAAAATTGTAATATATAGAAATATAAAGAATTACCAAAAGTATAAAGTTTCGTTTCACTCAAACTCCGTCGAAGCGCTTTAGCCAACTAACCAATTTAAGAGGCTTAAATAGCGCTTTAAAATAGGTTATTTTTTTGTCTACTGTACTCACGGTGGGATAACATAATAAATGAATTAATAAATATCAAAACATTGTTTTGATATAATGTGAAAATAGGTATATTTTACTCAATTTAAACTACTATGTTAATGGAAAAATAATAATTCAATTAACTTTTAATGTGAAATGTAAATTTTCTAACGCTGAAAAGCAATTTAAACGCGCATTCTGTCATTGCCCCAGTTTCAGTGTCGTTTATTGCAACGTGCGTCCTGGCCAGACGAGACGGCGCCAACCTTCCTGCATGTTCGTTACATGTTAATGATTTTTGTAACAATTTTAAATTTCCCACAGATAACGATATAGCTTCAGAGATGTATAATATCGGTATGGAAATAATAAAAATTACCTTAGTAATGCCATTGCATTATTTTATTCAAATATTAGAAGTGGTTATATACTTTATAACTTTTCGATCATCTTATTTATAAAAAAATATCTTTGCATATATATGAGTATATATGTTTAAAAAAACTCAATTAAATGCCTACTTCTTTTAGTCGAATTATTGACAAAATCTGATTTTACGAATACAATATGTACACAATATACAGTACATTAAATAAATACTAAAACCCTTTAGAATTTTAAACTTCTAGTTTTAGTTTTGTGACTAAGCTGTATACGAAAATGATATTGTATATGAAAATGATATTATAATTATGATAATACGGAGTATCTTAACACTAGGTCCCCATGGTTCCTGCAGTTCTCTCTGCCTTGCTATGTGTGGGACAAAGTATGAAGCTGTAAAAAATTAAAATAAATGAAAAATAAATTTAAAATAAAAAAATGAGGTCTTTTTAGAAACGTGACGTACATTGTTGAAATAAACTCATACGTACATTTGAAAATCACGTGAGCTTTCTTTATTTTTTTTCTAACAAATGATATTGTGTTTGTTGTATTGTGTTTTATTTTGATTATTTTCTTACAATTCCAATACTCACTGTAGTATAGACTGATTATGTCGTTGCAACGTGCCGACTCGTAGGCGCCCGCTAGGAAAATGAGACCAGCCTCGGTCAACGAACTGGGATCATCCAATACTATTTATCGCTTGCAATCTGTGGTACTAGAACCGTGTTTGACGGAAAAGTTTCTAAATATCTATGTAATTTTTATTGAACTGAGTCATTTCCTCATTTTTATGGTACGTAACGTTTTGAAATAGTGTAATGTTTTTTTTATATAACCGAATCTCATCCCAGTTTTTGTTTCATCTTTATAATTAGTTTGTATATGATATAAATAGGTGTTGATAAAAAGAAAATCAGAATCGTCAGTATACATTAAAAATGTATCTTTATATTTTTTTGATAAGCAAATATGAAGAAAAAGATTTGAATTGAATTTGTTTTTAAAAAATATTATACTAACTTCTACTACTAATATGGCACCAAAATTTAAACCCAAGAAAATATACAAACACACGATTAAGGAGCATATGATATGTTTAAAAGCACAGTAAATAGATTTGTGCTGAAAAAAATCATATAGTGAAATATTCAATAACCTTCAACTGCTATTCCTTTGCGCCTGATGAGATACCTTTATTGGTGTCATACGATTATATGTCTATTATATACATATATACTTTATTTCTGTTTGTGTAGTACATAATTTTTAAATATATATTATAATATGTAAGCAAAGCTTTCTGCTTTATAAAAGTTTTTAAAATATTTACGTGTATTTGTTTTATGAGCTTCACGCTTTATCCCGCTCGTTACGGGATTAGCAGAGGGAATAGCAACCTTGGGACCTAGTGTTAAGGCACTCCATTCCCCGTTTTCCACACTAAGTTGCCAGGGCGTAAAAATGAGAATGATAATACATCCTCCCCTAGTGGGAATCTAACCCACTAATCGTAATTTTTAATTGTAGACAGCATCTGATTATTATTACTTCTGTAAATAAGTCACGTTATATGGAAACGAAGGGCATTAAAGGTGTGTTAAGTATACTTTTAATTACTAAAAAGTGGAAAGAATAGTAAAATATATCTCCAACCGATTGTTAGACAAATGGCAACAAAAAATATTTAAATAATGTAATTTTATAACATTACTAAGCACAATTTGTTCGCATAAGGTGCGCAAACGTTTTCCATTTCATTTCGCGTATAATGGCTTAACTTTGGTCATGTAACAATCCAATTATATTGGGAAAAATATTTCAGTTACTCTATTTGTTAAGTTTGTATCCAAATTTTCATGTTTTTTTATTTGTTATTTGTATAAATTAATTTTATTTCTCCACTTCATAAGATTTAAGAAACCCTGGGTGGGCTTACTAAATCAATTTTCTCCGTCTTCGACGATATTTGTGGAATAAAACTGAGGCTTACTTCAATCTCCCATTATTAGCTTTATTCCACCATCAAAATTTAGCCACATTTTTATTATAGTTGCCTAATATATATATATATATATATATATATATATATATATATATATATATATATATATATATATATATATATATATATATATATATATATATATATATATATATATATATATATATATATATATATATATATATATATATATATATATATATATATATATATATATATATATATATATATATTAGGCAACTATAATAAAAATGTGGCTAAATTTTGATGGTGGAATAAAGCTAATAATGGGAGATTGAAGTAAGCGTCAGTTTTATTCCACAAATATCGTCGAAGACGGAGAAAATTGATTTAGTAAGCCCACCCAGGGTTTCTTAAATCTTATGAAGTGGAGAAATAAAATTAATTTATACAAATAACAAATAAAAAACATGAAAATTTGGATACAAACTTAACAAATAGAGTAACTGAAATATTTTTCCCAATATAATTGGATTGTTACATGACCAAAGTTAAGCCATTATACGCGAAATGAAATTGAAAACGTTTGCGCACCTTATGCGAACAAATTGTGCTTAGTAATGTTATAAAATTACATTATTTAAATATTTTTTGTTGCCATTTGTCTAACAATCGGTTGGAGATATATTTTACTATTCTTTCCACTTTTTAGTAATTAAAAGTATACTTAACACACCTTTAATGCCCTTCGTTTCCATATAACGTGACTTATTTACAGAAGTAATAATAATCAGATGCTGTCTACAATTAAAAATTACGATTAGTGGGTTAGATTCCCACTAGGGGAGGATGTATTATCATTCTCATTTTTACGCCCTGGCAACTTAGTGTGGAAAACGGGGAATGGAGTGCCTTAACACTAGGTCCCAAGGTTGCTATTCCCTCTGCTAATCCCGTAACGAGCGGGATAAAGCGTGAAGCTCATAAAACAAATACACGTAAATATTTTAAAAACTTTTATAAAGCAGAAAGCTTTGCTTACATATTATAATATATATTTTAAAATTATGTACTACACAAACAGAAATAAAGTATATATGTATATAATAGACATATAATCGTATGACACCAATAAAGGTATCTCATCAGGCGCAAAGGAATAGCAGTTGAAGGTTATTGAATATTTCACTATATGATTTTTTTCAGCACAAATCTATTTACTGTGCTTTTAAACATATCATATGCTCCTTAATCGTGTGTTTGTATATTTTCTTGGGTTTAAATTTTGGTGCCATATTAGTAGTAGAAGTTAGTATAATATTTTTTAAAAACAAATTCAATTCAAATCTTTTTCTTCATATTTGCTTATCAAAAAAATATAAAGATACATTTTTAATGTATACTGACGATTCTGATTTTCTTTTTATCAACACCTATTTATATCATATACAAACTAATTATAAAGATGAAACAAAAACTGGGATGAGATTCGGTTATATAAAAAAAACATTACACTATTTCAAAACGTTACGTACCATAAAAATGAGGAAATGACTCAGTTCAATAAAAATTACATAGATATTTAGAAACTTTTCCGTCAAACACGGTTCTAGTACCACAGATTGCAAGCGATAAATAGTATTGGATGATCCCAGTTCGTTGACCGAGGCTGGTCTCATTTTCCTAGCGGGCGCCTACGAGTCGGCACGTTGCAACGACATAATCAGTCTATACTACAGTGAGTATTGGAATTGTAAGAAAATAATCAAAATAAAACACAATACAACAAACACAATATCATTTGTTAGAAAAAAAAATAAAGAATGCTCACGTTATTTTCAAATGTACGTATGAGTTTATTTCAACGATGTACGTCACGTTTCTAAAAAGACATCATTTTCTTTTTATTTTAATTTTATTTTTCATTTATTTTAATTTTTTACAGCTTCATACTTTGTCCCACATATTGAAAGGCAGAGAGAACTACAGGAACCATGGGAACCTAGTGTTAAGACACTCCGTATTATCATAATTATAATACCATTTTCATATACAATATCATTTTCGTATACAGCTTAGTCACAAAACTAAAACTAGAAGTTTAATAATTCTAAAGGGTTTTAGTATTTATTTAATGTACTATATACTGTGTACATATTGTATGCGTAAAATCAGATTTTGTCAATTATTCGACTAAAAGAAATAGGCATTTAATTGAGTTTTTTTAAACATATATACTCATATATATGCAAAGATATTTTTTTATAAATAAGATGATCGAAAAGTTATAAAGTATATAACCACTTCTAATATTTGAATTAAATGATGCAATGGCATTACTAAGGTAATTTTTAATATTTCCATACCGATATTATACATCTCTGAAGTTATATCGTTATCTGTGGGACATTTAAAATTGTAACAAAAATCATTAACATGTAACGAACATGCAGGAAGATGGGCGCCGTCTCGTCTGGCCAGGACGCACGTTGCAATAAACGACACTGAAACTGGGGCAATGACAGAATGCGCGTTTAAATTGCTTTTCAGCGTTAGAAAATTTACATTTCACATTAAAAGTTAATTGAATTATTATTTTTCCATTAACATAGTATTTTAAATTGAGTAAAATATACCAC
The DNA here is from genome assembly GCA_037178615.1 of Dione vanillae. Taxonomy (NCBI): domain Eukaryota; kingdom Metazoa; phylum Arthropoda; class Insecta; order Lepidoptera; family Nymphalidae; genus Dione; species Dione vanillae. The sequence continues at coordinate 962,239 of JAZFAU010000072.1, forward strand.
ATGATATTAAAACAATGTTTTGATATTTATATTATCTTATTATTTCATTTATTATGTTATCCCACCGTGAGTACAGTAAACAAAAAATAACCTATTTTAAAGCGCTATTTAAGCCTCTTAAATTGGTTAGTTGGCTAAAGCGCTTCGACGGAGGTTGAGAACATATATTTTCGACCCTGAATAACATCCTCTAAGCCGTTTACACCTTTAGATTTGGCAATTGTAAATTTTGTATACATACAACATAAATTTACCCATATTGCAGCAGACAATTTTCAAATTATCCTATCGCCGCTAGTTTTATCAGAGCGAAGAATTGGAAAAAATCATTCCATCAAAAGTTGACCAGACCAATAACGACCCACGCTTCCAGCACTCAATAAGAGAGCAAATATTTATTCCACTATACCATTCAACGATATTTGTAATTTTTTACTCACTGCAATGTATTTTAGCTTCGCGCTTTCTCACGCATCTTTTTCTTTATTTAAACGCTTTACATGTTAAGTGACGGAACTCAACGCCGCGGTTGCCTAGTTGTCATAGCGAATAAAATGGAAATTTACTGACAGATGCTGCGTCTTTACGGTACAACGATCCTCATTCTTTAGTATTTTTCTTTAAGCATTTCACATGTAAATTTAAAACATTTTAATTGTTAGCTTATACTCTACTCAGTACTCTAGTTCAGTACAGTGTTAATATAGTTTCCAACTGCGCCACATATGTGTAATATATTCAACTACGTTACTACACAATGTATACTAATAAAGTGATTACTTCTAAAAGTTTGAAAATTAGTAACATGTGATTGCACTAACTACTCAAAGAACTAAAGTTTGAAGAGTTTTGCGAGAGTTTACCACATTTCGTTTTAATGTTCATACTTGTTTAGCGTTAATGAGGTTAACGGTGATGGATAAAATGGTGACTCAGCGTTAAACAGTATTGCGTTTCGTAAATGGCAAACACGGGAAAGAAAGTTTATATATAACAAAAAGATTTTGAATTATATATATGTTTATATATAATATATAATTATTATATAAAATATATAATAAAGATTATATGACACATGAAAAGATTATGTAATATATAAAATAAAGTATCAAAAAAAATCCACTTTGCCTTTGTCCATCCTTCTATCCATCCATCCATCCATAAAAGATTATAAAATATTTATTTATACGGAAAGAAACTAATTATTATTTCATTATACATCACGAGGACACAAGACTCATTCAGTAGCAGGATGAGAGTATCGCTTGGAAATTGTGACACAAATGTAGGTTTACAGGCCTTCTATAAGATGCCGATTGACTTTTTCATCTTGAACTCTTTTCTCTATCATATTTAAAATTATTTACTGTTTGTGATATGAATTGTACATTTATATGAAAAATAAATTTCACAGGCAAAGATAATAACAATAATTTCACAGTCGTTATTATATTACAATATTAACAAGGAAGTATAGAATAAATATATTTATTTTTAGCTACACTCATAGCAGGGTAGAGAGAACAGCAAGTACTGTGGGCACCTAGTGTTAAGACACACCGTTCTCCGCTTTTATAAACCAATATGATACTTTAAAATAGTTGTAATACTAAAAAAAGTTGATAATTAAACTAGAAGGAATACCAAGAACTATTGCTACGTGTCAATTACAATACGCGTGTTTTACATATAATTACAACAATCAGATGTGAATCGAAAAAGCTCTCCAAGTAAAAGCGAAGCAAATGTCGAAAACATTTCTACGATTAATGTGTCTAAGAAAATTATCTTAGAGATAAAATAGATTACTTGAGCTATTATTTAACGAGATCCACACAGAATGTATGTAATTAATCACACGTCTAGTATCTGTTGTTGACGAAATGTTATGTTCTTAACGAAAATGACGTAGCTTTTTTGTACAATAGAAGGAAACTTTGAACCCTAAGCCTATTGTGATGGAGCAAACAGTCTTATAAGATTTTTTGTATTACGTAAATCGTAAGGAAATGGTGAAATTGTTAAAAATAATTATATCTTTGTAAAATGTGAATAGATAAATGTACATTATAGCATCATTAATTGTGAATTAGAAATTTAATCGATTGTTGCGTGCAAATAAATAATCTTCAGTCTAAATTACAGTATAAAATCTGACGTGGATCATCTAATTGACTTAATGATTGAATTTGATTGAGATTGAGATACACCCGCTGAGTTTTCCACTACTTTTTTGACGCGAAACTTTTTTATGAATTTGAAAACCGAATTAGGTAGTTTGATTTAGGTAGTATCAGGATATATATATATATATATATATATATATATATATATATATATATATATATATATATATATATATATATATATATATATATATATATATATATATATATATATATATATATATATATATATATATATATATATATATATATATATATATATATATATATATATATATATATATATATATATATATATATATATATATATATATATATATATATATATATATATATATATATATATATATATATATATATATATAATATATATATATATATATATATATATATATATATATATATATATATATATATATATATATATATATATATATATATATATATATATATATATATATATATATATATATATATATATATATATATATATATATATATATATATATATATATATATATATATATATATATATATATATATATATATATATATATATATATATATATATATATATATATATATATATATATATATATATATATATATATATATATATATATATATATATATATATATATATATATATATATATATATATATATATATATATATATATATCCTGAAACTACCTAAATCAAACTACCTAATTCGGTTTTCAAATTCATAAAAAAGTTTCGCGTCAAAAAAGTAGTGGAAAACTCAGCGGGTGTATCTCAATCTCAATCAAATTCAATCATTAAGTCAATCAAACATATTTTTTTATTAATTTATTTTGATTTTAAACACAGAATATAAAAACATGTAAATATTCAAACTTTGTGTGACTAAAAAGATAAACAATGCACATGCACGTAACATTCATATGTATAATAAAGTATAATTTTAATTCTATTAAAGATGAAACCAACGGTAGTGTATATAATTATTTCATATTTTATCTTTTTGAAAATCTAAAGGATAAATTCACAGTATTATTTTGAAAATAATTTTAAAATTTATGCCTTTGTGTCTTTCTCACAAAAGTGAGCTTCACTATTTTCAAACCGAATTCAAGCTTTAAATATTTCATTTCATTTTAAATTTACTATCATACAATATTCGAATCCTCAATATGTGAATTCAAAATGAAATTACGCATACGAAATTGTAAGCTAAACTAGATAGCCTATCAGCATGTCCATCTAACGTTCAATATATGTTCTTAAGCATAGCATGACGTAGAATATCCGGAATAATACTGTTGTGAGGCATACCGACCAAACCTGTCTATAGTAAGCTAATTCTGAATCTATACGGTCTCCATTCAAATCGTGATTCGCCATCAAATTTACATGGAAATACAAGACTCCTTCGTAGCGTGTGATTTATGCTTTAGTTATTCATTATCTTTGATCTTGTATATTTTGAATATATTATTTTATATTATGTATGTAATATTTTAGATTATATATTTTTGTTTTTATTTTTAATACATACATATTTTACAAATGAAATTGTTATGATTCGTGTTTTATTTTATACATTTCAAAAATAATTACAAAAGAAAAATGAGGACTGTTGTGGCGCAGAGGCGTAAGCGTCTGCCTGTAAACGTGACGGTTTCTGGGTTCGATTCCCACTCGAGGAAGATGGATTTTTCTATTTTCATTTTCTTCGCTCTAGCAAATAGGGAAAGCGCAGCGTTGAGTTCCGCCACTCGACACGCAATGCCTCGAAAAAGGCTAAAAGCGGGGACGGTAAAAAGCAGGGACTAAGCAACGGAGTGTCTTAACACTAGGTTCGTATGGTTCCTGTAGTTCCCTCCTACTGCCTACCCTTCCATGTGCGGGATAAAGCGTGAAGTTAAAAAAAAAAAATAAAATGAGAGTTCAAATTCAACATAAAATGCTTTACAAACTTAGCGAGAAAAAATAAAATGAGTTTATAAGCCAAGTAATAACAAACTTTTAATTCTAACTATCACTCATACTTTTAGTACAAGTAGGTCATCGGTGCAATAGTTTCAGTGTTATATAAATCTTGTCTTGTTTTAAAAGGACTTAGTTCCTTTTGATTAATGGTAAGAGGAATCGCTCGACTTTGATTCTAGATAAATTATACATAAAGCCAAGCTAATTTTTACTGTAAAAAATTTATTTATATAATTAAATATTATTGAGGACCGTCGTGGCGCAGAGGCGCAACGTCTGCCTGTAACGCAACTAACACGACGGTTTCTGGGTTCGATCCCCAGTCGGGGAAGATGGATTTTTCTATTTCCATTTTCTTCGCTCTGGCAACTAAGGCAAAGCGCGGCGTTGAGTTCCGCCACTCAACACGCAATGCCTCGAAAACGGCGGAAAGCGGGGACGAAGTAAGCAGGGACTAAGTAACGAAGTGTCTTAACACTAGGTTCGTATGGATCCTGCAGTTCCCTCTGCCTACCCTGCCATGTGCGGGATAAAAACAAAAAAAAAAAATATTATATAAGTATTTCGTTACAGTTAATCGTTTATTCTAAATTATAAAGAGCATTACTTATGTAACCTCCTTTTTATGTAGGTTACAAATAATCACATATATATTAGTACTTCTGGATTACATTAAAAACACACATTTCAGATCTTGACGTCAATTCCGTTACGATGACGCGTAACCCAATAAGCATTTGTTTCAATGGTAAATAATATTTCATTAACATCTCGTCCTAAAAGTGAATCAGGCCATGAATCTCGTTAACAAAAGATAATGTTGCAAATGTAGGCGCTACTTAACACCCCAGGCCTTTTTCTCGCTTAATTATAAGTGGCAGTTACATTTAGCTCTCGTGGCCCGCTTCCTTTCGCTTATTAAGTATATTATTCTGTTATATATGTATGTATACATAAATATATGCATAAACAAAGCCGAAAGATATTGTAATCGCCTTGGTCGTGAGTTCGATTCTCACTCAGCTTGCAGCTCTTAAAGCTTGAAACTAAAAAATATTTTAAATAAAAAAAATAGCATTATTATTATTATATAGCAATTCCATTTTTCATAATTAAAATAAAAGTACTTTGTATTTATTCAACATTATAGTTATATTTTAAGCTTTAACTGAAAGCTATACAATTATACATTAAAAGTTATACAATTTCTTATAAAATTGTAAATTACAATTGCAATTTGTAATCACAGAAACAAACAAAGCATCTTAAATAATATAAATACAACGGTACGTAGGTTCGGTTCCCACTTGAAGACGACGACGGATTCTCTCATTCTTTCCGCCTTATCGAGGCATTGTGTAGACTCGAAAAGGCAGAAAGTAGAGAACAGAGCATCTTAACACTAAGTTTCCGCGGCTCCTGCGGTTCCCTTTGTCTATCCTGTTATTGGCGGTAAAAAAAACACAATAAAAAATAAATATATTGTTAAAATTTAAAACGTACGTGATTTTTTTTTATAACTTCACGTTTTATCCCGCATATTGCAGGGTAGGCAGAGGGAACTGCAGGAACCATTTGAACCCAGTGTTAATACACTCCGTTGCTTAGTTGCTGCTTTCTCCGCCCCCACTTTCCGTCTTTTCGAGGCATTGCGTATTGAGAAGCGGAACTCAACGCCGCGCTTTGCCTAGTTGCCAGAGCGAAGAAAATGGAAATAGAAAAATCCATCTTCCCCGAGTGGGAATCGAACCCTCAAACCGAAGAGTTTACAGGCAGACGCTTACGCCTCTGCGCCACGACTGTCGTCGGCGCTTACGACTAATTACACTGGTCACGGATAAAGCTTCAGATAGTAAGCTTAATTAGCAGTTAATACTATCTAACAGATAAAGGCCAATACATTATGCAGGTCTTTATTTGCTAGATAGTCACATGTCACGTGAGACTTGTGAAACCAAAATTTATTCCGTATCTGCCACACAAGGCACATATTTCCTACCTGGGCCTTTATCAGCAAGTGGTGAAAGCGGCGCTTAGTGTTATATAATGAGAGTGTGAAATGTAACACATTTTTACGCGTCAACACAAAAGCTGATCGTCGTAAAATAAGGGACGTAAATAGTTTGCTATGCAAAAGCCGATATAAGATTTTTTTATATCCACATGGAAAAAGGTAATTGACACGATTATAGCTTTTGCTTATAGAATTGTATGTTCTTTAAATTTACTAGACCTTTTATTACGATCCTCTGTTGATATATCATTCTTAACATTCATTAGCAGAATTTCTCTTTTCATTACATTATCGAAAGTTAATATTACATATAGTATATATAGTAAAAAAACATGAAAAAGTTATATTGTTACGTAAACGCAAATATATTACAGTCTGAGAGATAGCGCTGTAAATAAATAATGAAATTCGGAGTAAATGCTCAATTTGAAAATTTTGAAATAAAAGCTACACCTCAGCTTTTCGCGTCAGCAGCATCTTTTGCTTATTATTAATACTTAATGAGCTTAAGTCACTGCTTTCGTCTTCTTAGAAAACGGGTCCCATAATTTATTATAAACTAGTCAATTCTGTCAACTTTGTTTTTAAGGACTTTGTAATGCTTTTTTGATATTATTTTAATTCATCATTAATTGTAATTGAAATTTAAATTGTACAATTATTGAGTATACGATTAGACGTGGCTTTTCTGTTAAAATAAGATTTTTGTTGATAATTGTAATATTGAAGCATTTCTACGAAATTTGCCGCGTAATCATAACCTTTTGACCACCTATCGTTAACCAAGAGTCATGGAAAATTGCAATAAGTAATCCATTGCAAAGTTATTGGGTGGGTAATTTCACACAAAATGACTATATACAACCGCAACTTTAAGTGAACTTATATAACTTATGTAATAATATTAACGATATGAAAGAGTTTACTTATATTTAAAGAAATATTTTATTTAATGATATCTTCCCAGTATTTAAATGTAAATAACTTAAGTGACGTCTATGAAACATTAAGTGCTCAAGATGAAAGTTTGTTTCGTTATTTACGTGATAATGTTAGCTGCGTGTACAATTTAAAATAGCTCTATTGAACTGAAATTACTAATCACGAATGAGGGTGACGTTTTTACACAAAATGTAGGTGTTGTAATTTTAAAAATTGATTCATAAATATAAAATCCTTAAAATAAACATATATTTATTTTGCTTTACTTATCAATACTTTTTTACTTTAATTATAGTTAAATTCATTTAATTCTTAACGTATCTCAAATTTTCCTCCCCTCTAAGTCCCGGAAATCTAAAACTTCTACGAGAGTAAATACAAATGAGGTTTAACTATTAGCTTATCGCTTCACTTCTGTCATGTGTACTTGATACATTAACTTGCTATTGGAAAATATCTATCACACAAAGTTTTTTAAAAATACTTACTCTTTAGTTATATACTGAATACGATTCCAGGTGTGATTACACATTTTATTAAAAAAAAATCAATGATATTCTGTATTCTACCTAAGCCTAACAACTACAAATATTACTGATAATTCTGTATGGGCGTTGGCGTATAAAAATTTGGAAAATAATATTTTAAATTTATAATTACTTCGTAAATATCAATCATTTCAAGTAAAAATATTTAATGAACAAGCACGCTGTTTCTGTTTCTAAATTAAAGTATATAGATATACAAAGTCTAGGTATAAGCAATATTAAAGTTTCTACTGCTACGCTGGCTTTAATAAGAGCCCGAACGATGTTCAATTTAGTCTTAGCTTTAACTATCGCTTTTGCTTCGAGTATTTAATTAAAATAAATATGAAAAAAATATATGAAAAATAAATTTTCGATAACAATGTATATTATGTTAATATTATAACATTTTCCGAAAACAATATTTTTTAGCATCAAAGATACTTGAGGCCATCTTGACATAAGAGAATTAGTTGTGGGTTATACTGTGTATATGTAGTTAAAACTAAACTAAATGGCCAGAAAACGGAGAATGGAGTTATTTTTCTTCTTTCATTTACCTACCTGGTGAACGCGATATGTAGATGCAGGCAGGCAGGCAGGCAGGCAGAGGGAACTCCAGGGACCGTGGGAACCTAGTGTTAAGACACTCCGTTGCTTAGTCCCTGCTTTCTCCGTCCCCACTCTCATTTTTTTAATAATAGACGATATTGAATCTATATTTTTTATGAAAATAATATAACATAAAAATACACAAGCCAAATTTTTAAAATGTAGGACACTTAACTCAATTACAAATTCAGGTTAAAACTAATTTGTTCTAAAATTTGATAAATTTGTGCATTTTACAGTACTATACATTATGAACAAATATATGTATATTTTTTATTCAGTTCATTGTAGCTCACTTTGATATCGCAAATTGTTATAAAAATTATACTCAATAACAATGTTTATATGAATTAAAAAAAATGTAATTAAATTAAAAAAATTAGGTTAGGATATCAAAAATTTTTATTCTCGTTCATATTAGTCGTGATTAACAAGCTAGTTCATTTAGTGGGACGGATATAGCTCGCCGTAAGATAATCGCTAAAAATTAAAAAAAAAATAATTAATTTATTATATTGTGAGACAAATATATAATAAAAGCGTGGTCTTGCAATGCGGAGTTCAGGAATATTTCAATATACATATTCCTTCTAAAATTCTTATTTACCTAAAAACAAATAATTATTACATATATATATATATATATATATATATATATATATATATATATATATATATATATATATATATATATATATATATATATATATATATATATATATATATATATATATATATATATATATATATATATATATATATATATATATATATATATATATATATATATATATATACATATATATATATATATATATATATATATATATATATATATATATATATATATATATATATATATATATATATATATATATATATATATATATATATATATATATATATGTATATGTAATGATATATAACCAATACATAATTATATTATATATTTCTAAACTATATATCGATTTTTCTATTTTTAATTAAAATATATTGTTGGTAAAAAATTGTATTTTATTTTGATATTTAAAGCAAAAGCCTATTAGTACCGCAGACTACAGATATTAAGGTCACGGGCGCATGTTGCGTGAAATGAGATTCGATTACGAAATTCTACTTAACTAAGCATCCTGAGCTTTTAAAGATAAACAATTAATACTTCTAATTGAATGAAAACAAAAAGGGAAACATGTTAAATAAAGAATAAATTATTTTAATTCGTTAATAAACAGTAGTTTTCGAAGACTAGGGAGTACGATATCTATAGATTTTTGTTCTTTTGTGAAACTAGTGTAATATAATGGAAATTTAAAATACCTTAATTACATTTTATAAAAATAAATTTTATTATATTTATAAAAAAAAAATTATAATTCTTAAAAATATTGCACATTTAACTTAGTCGTGTCGTTTCGTTATACTTTTATTTAGTCGAATATTTTATTTAATCGAATCTCAATAAAACGTCACTGCACAGAAAATTGATCGGCAAATTGAATTTAGCGGAACGATTTTAATAGAGCACTTACATTTCAATTTGGTTGTACCCAATTTCATCATTAGCTCAAACAGTGCGTGTAAATACTGGTCTGACATTTAATTAAGTAAACAGTGGTCCACTGATTACTTGATTAACGTTACAGTGTTTCTCTTAAAACACTAAGCTGAATTCAGAGAGTAATCTATGTACAAAAAATCTAATTTTGGCTACGTATACCTTTTTGGTTAATTAAATTGATCAGGAAAAGTTTTTTGGGTAACTTATAATTGAATCAATTATCTTTTAGATTATATTTTTAATTATTACAATGCTAATTATATTTATTTTATATATTTACACTTTATTGTTCACATCAAACCAGAAAATAATACATAACAAAATAAAAAAAACGTGGTTATAGCGTGTTTATAATGTTTGTTTACTACAGTCAGAGCTTAAATCGACATATCTGTTAAGATTGCTTAGAGCAGAGCGTATAAAAATCTTAGTAATGTTTAATTTTAAAGGATACAATTCACAATGCGTTAAAAGAGTACCCTATCCCTACTTTACCTTACAATGACAGTTTTGTGCTACAATGTGATCTACAGGAAAGTTCTAAGCTCTTAGACAAAAATCTAAGCTATGGACCAATGTTACTTTGATCGGATCCAACTCAGCTTATCCTAAAACTCGTCTACATATGTCTAGGAAGGTTACTAAAATAGTAATTGATTCATATATATAAATTCCAGTTGAAATCACATGACGATAAACTTTATTTATGATATAAAATGAAGGCAAAGAGACCGACGGAAATTACTATACCCTTTATATATTTGTATTAACTTTCATTGCGTTGTTACGACCGTTTTATTTACATTGAATATACTTTTCTAACATAATTTCGTAATATGTAGGCCACAATCTATAAAGATTAAAATTAGAATCTGTGTTAGAGGCAAATAACCTGGGTTTTAAAACTAAACATACGTCGCAAGTTGACATAAAGTTATTAAAGGCGGAAACGATGTTATGTAACTATTTGTGCCTAGACGTTCCCGTGACAAGCTCCACCGAAGCACGCCAAGAATTTTTCAATTGAATTTTCTCTTCGTTCCGTTGAAAAGTGTTCACCAAAATCTTTGTTTGTTACAGGAAGTACACAATATAATTTGTATTAATTATATTACGTTTTCATTGATAAAAGATATGATTTAGTTTTTTATTCAATTATTAACAATATTACAAATGCTGTACACCTTGTCAAATTGATGAATTTATTAAGTAAAAAATCAAATATTAAGTTTTTTTTAAATAAATAAATTTAAAAACTATTACAATTATAAATGAAAGCAATATCAAATGTCGTCGTAGAACACATCAAGGCAAAGTACTACATATATTTTTAAAAATATTATTTTGGATTTTGCTCTTCAAAGTATCATGGTTTTTCTTCAGCTTCAGAGTATATAACGCTTAAGCGCTCCATCCAGACCAGACCGGAAAAATGGAAATATTTCATTTTAAATCCAACTTTTTAAAGGATAAAAATGTACACTAAGAAAATATACGCTTATAATATAAATTAATTTAAATTCATAAACACTGACTCCGACATCGATTATTTTGAAATTACCTCCGCAACATAGTTAGTATAGTGTAATAATTACTCAACGTACGCATTTTTTTGTAAAAAATATGGTAACCATTTTTTTTAATTAAACTAAAATTTAAGTATATCTTATTATGAAAATCATTTATTGCTGCGAGAATCGAACCCACAATCACCTCATCTACAATGAGACACTATTCTAAGATCAACTGTTAATGAACTAAAATAGTATACTATTTTTCATTCGTAATCTATAAAAAGTGAATTTTATTTTCAAAAACAACAATAACTAGAAATTTGATAATGATAATTTCTTTTAAAAGATTAATTTAGTAAAAGTATATCACGACATACATAAAAGATAATTTAATTCGTATCTTGAGCGACACTAAAATACTTATCAACTAAATCACATCGCATTATCTTGTTCCAGTTCACAATATTTGTTGTAACAATTAGTAGCAGTAATACAAATTATTTTATCGCAGGTCATCGCGGAGTCGGCTGGTAGATACGGTCGCTTCCTGGCCAGCTGGCTGATAACCGGCAAAATGCCTTATCGCACCCTCTTCTCTGTAACTTCTGGACTTATCAGTCGTGGACGGATCCCGCTAGCATCCCGACCTAACCGTTAGACTATGCTATAGCGAATAATGTGTGATAATTTAAAATGGGTGACCTGTTGCCGAGTATACCGAAGAGTACTTTGGCCAGTGAGGTAGATGGTCACAGTTGGAGTACTGGCTTTGATACGTACAATACTGATGATGAACTTGCCGCTGTTGAACTTTTCAAGGACTATCCAGAAGGTCTGCTGCGCTTTGCGTCAGTTTGCTGCGTGCTGTTTATGCTTGTGGGCATTCCTGGAAACTTAATCACGATTGTTGCTTTGGCGAGGTGTAAAAAGGTAGGAATCTTTTTTAATTTTTAATTTTGTTCACAAAAATATATCAGATTCGATTTTTAAATATAGTTACTTGTTGAATAATTATAAAACTTAAAAAGGGTTTTTAAATGACAAAAGATAACCTTAAACTTGTAATCAAAATTCCATCATAACGTACCTAAGCACTTAATATATTTTAAATATACTTTAACCTAACCTAAATATACTTTAACAAATAATGACAGACAGATAAAACATTTTAAGGCAGTTTTATCCATGAGAATGTGTTGGTGCAATTACAATTCCTAACCTACATGTCACAAATATTTTTTAAAATATTTTATATATAAATTAAAAACAAAAACATTTTATTAATCACCTAAATCTCGTATTGAGTATATCCAACAAAGTTTTAATATGGTTATTTCTATTTCTATATAAACTTACAGGAATAAACTTATTATGCAACCAACTTTACTTAAACTTTTATATATTTATGTTATCAAATGTGAAATAATAACAGTCGATGTCATAGTTCTACTCGCATGTATAACTCGAAGTTACTACGTTTTTATTTTTAGTAAAAATGATTTTCCCAGTTCTCTAAGATAGACTTACCCAACACGTACGTACACAACGTTGAGAGAGAGCAAATCACATATCAACAGCTGTTATTTATACTGTGGAATATTGGAACTGAATTCATATTATGATTAAATATATGACAAATTATTAATTATAATAAATTCAACAATTTTTTTGCTTATTGAAATAGTAAGTTAGGTTTCGGTGTAACAGTTATAAAGCATTCGAAACAGGATCACCTATTTTATTTGAGCTCGCAAATTTAAAATAAGCAAAATTTTTTACTATGTTCCCTCTATAAGGTATGTTTCATATAAAAAAACATGTGTCGGTTCTTCTCAGGGTTGACGCATTAACTTTAGTGAATCAGTAGTAATGCTAAATACATTCCAAAAATTATATTGTATTTTTAATTCAAACATAATAATTTAAATTTGAATTTGAAGGCAAAGGAATGTTAACGCTTACAATTTGTAATAAATCTTATACAATCTATTAATAATAATCTCTTGAATCTTTTAAAATACCATAAAATAAACATTTCACAATTGTCCGTCACATCAAAGATAAGGTGGTTAAAAAACAACTCAACTGTACTTAAAACTTTACTTTATCAAAAAGATAACAAAAGAAATGGTCCAAAACAACCACCATAACAGTATGACTGACGTGTTAAGCGCAATATTTTAACAGAAAGTTACTAAATAAAGTAAAAATACTCAGTTTAACTATTAATTTAATAGTTATATACAGTACAATTTGGGTCTTTAGCCTGTATACAACAGAGTAGGAAGAAAGTAGAAATAAAATACTTCATTCTCGGCTTTTCATTCGAATTGGTTTCGCCAAAGTGGAATCGAACCCACAACTATCGTGATCCATACACTGCTTTATTATATATGTACTTTTTGGAATAAATTTACTATGAATGTATAATATACATTTATTTAGGCTGTGGAAATTTGATGTGCTATCCATCTATTGTGTACTATATTGGGGATATTTTTTTATTGTTTAAATATAATTGACTCTACAGACACTTGGTCCGTACTCTTTTTTAACTTATACTATATATGTTCTTATCAAATATATTGATTATAATAATATTAATACATAATATATAGAATAAATATTTATCACAATGAACTCCTGTCTTTACATTTTTGTTTGATAAGCGAATTACATAAGTTAAATACATTCCATTTTTGGCGTTATAAATAAAATTAAGTTATATAATAAATTAGGGTGACTTGATGAAAGGGATATTTAAGGCATACAAATTATATAAAGGCCATTATAATTTCAAATGTATAAATTATCGCATTAAGTAATTACTGCTATATTAAAAAGAACAACTGCTAAATTTCCTACTAATTTTTAGCTTAGTGTTATTGCTTGTTGTGCCGCTAGTTTTATTAAACATGAGGCGAAAATTTCAAATTGCTTTTTTATTGTCAATGTTAATTTGAATACTTTAATAATAGTTTGAATAAAAAACAAAGCTTAAAACTGTATTTAAATGTACAAAGATATACAAAATCTAAAGAGTAGTAAAAATATTTTAATTAATTTAAATTAAGGAATAATTCAATCAATATGTTATTATTCGGTAGGATTGTACTAGTTATTTTATATATATATATTTTATTAGTTTTCGTTCTGTTTATTCATTTATTTGTGATCGACATTTTCTTCATCCTTTCTTTTATTTTGCTATATTTTATGTCCCGTTTTTACCTAATTTTAAGTACCTTTACCTAAACTTTTTTTCAAAGAAAATGAAATTAATTTATTACAATATTTTTACATCTATCATAAAAAAATAATTACTTTTTTCTATCTTCAGACTTACTGTGCTGGTTTCCGAGAAGTATTAGGAAATTTCCTTCAAAAATATATAAAGATTTATTTTTTAATAGAAATTAATTTTAAAAAATTATTGTTATATTCATTTACTGAAAATTCTTTCAAAGAATAAGGAAGTAGAGTAAAGGAATTAAATAATTAAAGGACAAGTTAGGCCAATGTAACATAATGTAATATTTTACGTCTTAGGTTAGGAAGGAAAATTTTATTCCCCCTCCGCAACTGGGATTTGAACCCACAAACACCGTTAAAAACTTCGCGCCAAAGTGTTTTGCTAAAACGATATAATACGTTTTACTATATTCTCATGTCCAAATATAATATTATATTATTATTATTATATGTATGTAACTAGTAATGAGAAGGTAAAAGTTTTTTAACGTCGATATTTCGATAACGACTTCCACCTCGATGATATTCTATTATTACGGACAATAGAATTTCATCGAGACCGTTACAAGCGTTACATTGAGGCATACTTTCCTCTACGCTTCAATCAACACCACTTATTCGATTCGCTGTTTTATATCCATACTACATTATATTGATATTTTTGATTTTCCTTTTGTAGAAATATAAAAGCCGGCCATTTACCTTGACTCCATTATCTTAATTGTCATGTCACTAGTCACAACCACACATACCATTCTATTCAGACCTATGTTTTAATTGGCGAAGCATTGATTAGATTTCGCTTCGTTTCAATCACTTTGCAGCATCCAGTGGACACAGTTGTAGTGCTCGTAACGTTTGAATTCGGAAAATGTATGTTTCTGATACAAGAATATTTTAATTATTTATTAAAGAGTTTAATTTGAAATCCACGAGGTTAAACATAAGTATATATTTATCTCAAATTATATGCATGTTTGTTTTCATTGGACATCGTACCATTATTTTTAGTATTTTTCGTTATTCAGAAGGAAAAAATGAACAAAGAATAGGGAAAATGGGAATGGAATTTCTTAACACTCTCTCGCCACGTCTTTGCGTTAAGCTAAGCTGACTATTAACGGTATTCATTAAAAACATTAGGTTCATTTTCCTTAACTAGCAGCTAAAGTACACTTTAGCGAACTAGTTAAAAACTATATTTGTAAGAGAATTCTCAAAGCAAGTATTATGAAGTAAGAAGGCAGACTGAAAATTTTACTCTTAAATATAAATACATTTTATGATTTATTAGAGCTTTTATTGTATTATTATGTCATTGTTAATTTTAGCTTAATTTTAATGCCATACTTAAATGAAAATGAAATAAAAGGAACTCAACTTAAAGATAAAGTAAACAGGTATGTGTAACATAATGATAGCAAAAATTACACATTACGTCTTTCTTTACTCAACGCTCTATTAAATAGCTTATATTATTTATTTATAACAAGTAGATGTACATATATATACGTATTTATAACAACTACATTAGCGTGGATTTCATAATATATTTACTCGATTTACATTTACCTATTTACAGTAATCAAAATTTCCTAACGACTTTTACTTTACGTTGTATCTATTGTCGTCCTAAATTCTTCTCTATATGCTGGGGTTTAGATCCTTGATTTATATATCAACATTTTAACGAAAACGTCCATTACGCTGTTTACCATTTCATTATCTTAATTAGTTTTGATTTTCATATGCCAATAAAAATGTTCAACAAACATCTGCATATATATGTTTATGTGAAATGGAATTAGTATTAATGGCAACAAACACAACAATAACTACTACTAATTTTCTATTAATGTTTGGATATCTCTTCGCATAATACTCATGTACATACACAATTTTTCTGTTTTACCATATATTAGAAAATTATTTATAAATATAACTACAGATCACTTATGCAAAATAAAGCTAAAATGTACTTATATAATAATATCTATCACTATGTTTACGCCCTGCGACACTCGCCATAGACTGCAAACAATTTATTGTAAAAGTTCATAAATGACGGACTATCAAAAATACACAATCAAGTATAGAAATATATATTGAAGTAGTATATTACTTCATAATACATATATTATACGTTAAAATTTTACAGCATTTTTATCATATAGATAATGCAATGTTCTCGCTAACGTATTCAGATTATTTATAACCATATCTCTTCCTTGCCCTAGGTCAATGTTCATCGTAGTTATAATAAATAGCAATACGAGAATGCCGATAGCACAGCGTCGTTTCTCGTTACTTATCTCATTCAAAATTTATTGACGTTTATTATATAATTACTTACTATGAATGTGACATTTACTTTGGGATATTTATTATGAAAATATTTACAATAGAAACTAATAGATACAGATAAGTCATAGATCAATATTACTTCATTAAGCTCATATTAGTTCAAACAATGATTCAAAATAGTCTCGTGGTTTTGTAATATTATATATTATTATTTTTATTATACTTTAGTGTTGTTATTTTTTCAGTTTATTTAATACACTGATTTTTTGCTAAAAAAGAAAAAAACAAATAATTTATTCAAAATTCATGTATTTTTAGATTTTGTTACAGTTTCCGTTATTTTGACTAAAATGTAAAATTTTGAGATAAAAATCTGTGCACCGAAAACGACTCTCACTCTAATAACTACTATTCTAACGAATATACGTTTAGAAAACATATAAATATTTGAATGTAACGTAATTTGGCATCTTCATCTCAATTACAAATAAACATAACGTAGACACAATATATAATGAAATTTGAACCCATTTAAATGTTTAAGCTTTTAATTGGCTTGTTAGAGATAAACAATAAATAATATATTTACGTTACAAACGTTATTATCATGTATTAAGGAAAATCAAGTAAATTTGTAATCGAAAGCACTCAGTGAGTCATGAGGTCTATAGTGGTAAACTTTTAATATATGTACGTACATACATAGGTTCGATATTGGATCGATGTTACTACTGAGTTTTTTGACGTTTATTTATTTTTTTCTTTATACTATTACTTTATATATTATTTTATATATTAGTTATTAGAAGATAGGCAGCTCTAATGTAAAGGAAACCAGTTTTAAGATAGTCCGTTTCCTGTCTCAGCCTTTCGAAATAATTTATTTTAATAGTGTAATTAATTGCCGCGCTTTGTCTGATTACCAAACCGAAGAAAATAAAAACAATTTACCACCCCTATTGGGAATCTAACACACAACCGTCACATATATAAGTGAGTGGTTATGCGCTGCACCACAATGGCCTGATGAATTTAGTAAAATGAAATAAAGTAATTTTAAAGCAAATTTGGGCACCTCAATTAAATTCTGAAAAAAAAAACCAATTTAGGGAAAAATTTTACTGCTAATATATAAGAATTAAAATGTTATATTTTTAATATTAATTTCAATTTCAGGTTCGGAATGCAACAGCTGTATTTATTATGAATCTTTCCTGCTCAGACCTACTCTTTTGTTGCTTCAACTTACCACTGGCTGCCTCAACTTTCTGGCAACGTTCTTGGTCTCACGGGAGAACACTTTGCAGGATGTTTCCACTAGCGAGATACGCGTTGGTTGCCGTATCATTATTCACAGTGCTTGCAATCACCATTAACAGATACGTTATGATCTCGCACCCGAGACTATATCCCAAGTAAGTAATATAAGGAAACAATATAGAAATTGAAGTAAACAAACTTAGCTATACAAACTTGGTATAAACAACAACAACCTAATTATAAATTCATAGTAATGCTGTTAACATTTTATACATATCATCTTTACATTGGCTTTTTCTTTACAGACTCTATAAAAGACAGTATTTGGCTATAATGGTTGTTAGCACGTGGGCTTTTTCTTTTGGAGCTTTAATAGCGACGTGGCTTGAGAAATGGGGACGCTTTGGCCTAGATCCCTCAATTGGATCTTGTTCTATACTGCCTGATCGCAACAATCATTCACCAAAAGAATTCTTGTTTGTCGGAGCCTTTATGCTGCCATGTCTGGCTATAGTAATATGTTACGCTCGAATTTTTTGTATAGTAAGAGAAGCTGCCAGGCGATCTCGGGCACCTGGCCGGGGTCGATTGAGGCCCGGCTTAGAAGATTCAGC
This sequence comes from Dione vanillae, assembly GCA_037178615.1. Lineage (NCBI taxonomy): Eukaryota > Metazoa > Arthropoda > Insecta > Lepidoptera > Nymphalidae > Dione > Dione vanillae. The sequence continues at coordinate 980,995 of JAZFAU010000072.1, forward strand.
AGTTGGTTCAGCTTCCACTGCGCTGGAACGATCTCCAGGCCCGGAAAATGGTTACAATCACGTTGCACCTCCTAGAAAGGCGTTACTTGCCCCACCTATTTTACACTGTCCTCCAACACCAGGACCGGAACGATCTTCGTCATCTGGCGTAGATACACTAGATGGTCATGATGACGAATGTGCTCTTGATGCTAAGCCGAGGACTCCTAATAGCGGTGACACTGCAAAACGTCTACGTCAGGCTGCCGTAGCGCTTAGACGGTCTCCTGCTCCAGTAAGACCTCCCAGACTAACACCAAAAGACAGAAAGCTTTTAAAAATGATAATGGCAATAATGCTCTCATTCTGGGTTTGTTATTTGCCTATAACATTGACGAAATTGTTCAGAGAATTCACATCCCATCCGGCGGCAAACATAGCTGGCTACATTTTGATATATTTGACGACGTGCATCAACCCCATTATTTATGTGGTCATGTCTAGTGAATACCGTCAGGCGTACAAAAACCTTCTCATGTGCAGAAGAAGGGCGTGACGTTCGCCCGGCGATGGTGTCTCCGAGAAGCGCCCGCCGTAACTAATTGCTAGTAACACTGTGAAGCTATAAGTAGACACTTCAAAGTGATATGATAGACGTACTTTGAACTCATTCGTACCTAAATTGCATTATTCATTAGTATGGTAGTATTTATTAGTGTGAATGTCAATGTTTTGTACATACAATACATTATAGTTGCAAGCCGTCCGTGATTGTGCTATGTGAAGGATATGTAAAGGAGATAAGGAACATACCCATTTGGTTAATTATTATTCACTAAAATATATTACTGATATAAATATTTAATTCAAATAATAATAATAATAAGTATTATACAATAAGTAATATTATTATAATAACAATTGAAATTTTCAAGAATAATTAAAAGAACAAGCAGTAACATTCTGTTCCATCACATCGCAATGTTAATTGCATTCCGCGAACTTCATTCTTATAATTTATATTATTTCCATTTCCAGCATACAGATATTGTTTAAATAGAGATACGAGTTTATTTATAAAGTACACAAATATATAGTTCTAGGGTTGTTGGACAATTGTTGTAAAATTAGAATATACTTATATATTAGTCGAAGACTGAACTAAATCCCGTGAAACCCGTCGAATATTCAATATTGAGTCACAGGGGAAACTAATTCTAAGAAAAATAAACGATATTTACAACAAGCATTCATTTGTAGCGGAATAACAGTGGATGTATGACGTTTGTGCAGATTAGTGAGATGGGTACTTTGTTAAATAATAGTGATGTGCTTGTGAATTGTAGTGCATTCATTTCTGATTCGGATTTGGCTTCAGTGAACCTGTTTAAAGGATACCCAGATGGGTTGATGAGATTTGCAACCGCTTGCTGCTTCATCTTCATGATGATTGGAATACCTGGCAACATCATCACCATTGTGGCTTTGGCACGCTACGAAAAAGTGAGTTATTCTTTACTTTTTGTAGTATATTATTATTGATATTACTTTTGATTCTAAAATTTGACTTTATCGAGTAATAGTAAGTGCTATATTAAAAAATTAGGGACCGTGCTGTCTGGTGATTACATTAATGTCTTTTTCGCCTCGTACTATAAAAATAAAAATCGGTATCAATATCGTTTATTTTGTACCAATCAACGACTCATTCTCCATAAGTTGCTTATCGATTATCTATGATACACATATATTCTATAACTTTCGAACTTACGCTGCAGCAAAAACAAAACAAACTGATGAGTTTCTAAAAAGTTGATAAACTGTTATCTATTCTATTAAAATACAAAACCCCAAAAATATAAATTATTAAATATTTTATGATACGTGATGAATGTCATGAATAACAAAATGTTTAAAAAATTTATATTTATAATAATTATAATAAATTCTGACAGGATGGCGTGGGCTCAAGTAAAACAGTTTAGTATCGAAATGTAATCATAACATGAAAGTAAATATTAGCTTTATTGAATTTAGTAACAAAAAAACCTAAGCCCTATGGTCATTAGATGAATAAGAAGAAGTGACGCAAACAGTCTCGGTAAACCCAAACCTGACCGTTGTTTTGTGTTTATAATACCTTTTTCCTTGTAAACTAATTGTAACTACGTAAATACGTTGTAAATTGATTTGTATATGAAACAAAATTGTTCATTGTTATATAGAAAAGTAGTAACCTTTTTTAAATTGGCATTTAGGTAAATCCAGCGGATAAACCATACCCGTGGGATTGCGTGGAAATAAATTAAGCGTGGCGTTTTCTTGTGGTAGGAATGATAACGAAAAAAATTCTATGGACATACTCTAAATAACAATAATAATTTTAAGAAACTACCGTGATATAGTAGTACAGCGTTTGACGCTAATCGGGTTGTAGATTCGATTCTCTACTCAGGTAGAATGAATTATATTTATTTTCCTCTTTCGGGTAATCAAATAAAACGTAAAAACGTAATGCAGCGTAAAGCTAAAAAAATATATACAAACTATCAAAAATCAAACATAAAACAGTGAACGTATGATAAATAAACAAAATATAATTATTTCCACTCACAATTTTCTAACATGTAGTGTTTGTTATATGACGCACGTAAACTATACTCAAGCCACTTTTGAGAGATAACTCATTCTTACAAGAAAGTTTTGTAATAATTCTTTGTGAATATGACTAAATATATGACGTAAACACGACAAGAGATAGTGACGAGTCGTTTAATATACATATGTACATTGTACATAACAATTGACACATGTAATTCTTACTACGTGCGTATCTATTGATATAGTTGTGTACCAAAATACAAGTAATTAAGGTTATAATATAAAAAGACCTTGAATTCGTCATTCATCTCTCTATGCATTTAAAAAGAGTGAAATATGGATAATGGAGTATTATATAGCCCTATTTGATATTGGTAGGGCTATATATATTGTTTTGCACTGCAGATGAATCACTCTATAAAAGTTAATAAATATATTAGTAAGAAGTTAAAATAGTAGCAATAACAAGTGAAAATAGATTAATAAATCGATAAAGGAAGCAAATCACTACACAAAATCATCTCCTTTAATTTTGTTAAAAAAAATATTTGGAAAACACAGGCTATAGAATTTTTTCAACTATAAACAATTCTGAGCTTGCCATGAATAAACAGAAAAAAAAAAATTTTTTCAGGCAATTTTATAACGATATTAACGATTGGGAATCGTCGTGCAGAGGACCAGCGTTTGCACGTAATTGCGATGGTTTATGGGTTCGACTCCCACTCGGGGAAGGTGAAGGTAAATATATATATAGAGAGGAATTAAGAAATTTTATTCATGTATAACGCTGGAACAAAACAATAGCACACACTAAGAACCATATCGTAACGTATTTAAAGGACTTGCTTTTAACATCAAAGTGAGCGAGTTCAGCGCCTCACGGCAACGCAATTTTCTATGCCATTTCTACTGACTGAAATAGATTTTACATATTTGAAATCTAATTTTCCGTGGCTTTACCTAAGCTTTCACCTAAATCTATATTAGAATTGATGAAATAGTTGCTATACTTATTGTTTATTTTTTCATTCTTAATACTAAATAATTTCTGAATCTTCACATTATTCGTATACATTCATTGTTTATTTATATAAAAGTAATCTCAAAGGTTTTTGGAGTAGGTATTGTTAAGCACTATGTATAGGCTTAGTAAATTTGAATCAAACAGTCCCGTGTCCAATGACGGTCGCTTCTAGTGCTTTCGAGATTAATGAAAATGTACGTGTATACAACGCTGCAAACATACCCTAGGAGACTTATTTGAAAGCTGACTAACACATGATACTTTACGTATATCTGTTCGAAGCTTAACGAGTCAATTGAGTCACGGAATTTCAAAATAAAAGTGTTTCTGACGTTCAGTCTTATTTAATTTGAACAGTTTTCGCGTTTATAATGAAAATATTAAATAACACTAAAATGTACATAAAATAATATACTATATTAAAGAAATATTGACAGTCGCTTCCCTAAAATGTAAGCGTTGTATATAAGTAGTCAGCTTAATACCAAGAACTAGCATAAACTTGTTATACGTAGGCTGCCTTGATAATATACTTGTAAACGTTTTCAGACAGCTTTCGAAAAGGTCATGTCATTGGAAATAGACTGGAAATATTACTTGAATGGATGCTATTTAAAGTGATTTATATTATATGATTATTCATTTAAATTTGTGTCAAATCCATTATATTTCAATATTAACTTTATGCTTGTAAATTGATATATGGATATATAGAAATTATTTATTGCTTGACGAACTAATCTTAATATCAATATTTAGATATAGTAATATATCTAAGACATCTGTTAGAAAAATACTTGTCGAAACTAAAACAAACTATATTTTAGTTGTGTTATATCATAATTTAAAAAAATGCGTATATATTAATAAATTTCACGAAACGCAACAACTAAAGAATAATATTAAACTGAAATGACTGGAAAATTCATTTAGGCTTATCAATAATACCAACACAATCAGAACTCCAGTGAAATACCAATAAAACTAAAATAAAATACCAATGCAGTACTTATTAAGTACGATACAATTTAAAAGTTGTATTTTGTACAGACTCTATTAATATGACATGTTATTTGTCATGCCAAAAATCTCTGAAAATGAAGCATGGCATAGCAAAAAAATTAAAGAATCATAGAAACTTCAAATTAGTTTCATGCTTTATCCCGCACATAGAAGGGTAGTCGAGGGAACCGAAGGAACCTAGTGTTGAGACACTCCAATTCTCGCTATCCGCGTTCGGAGGCCTTGCATGCTGAGGGGAGGAAATCGACGTCGCGCTTGCCTATTTGCCAACGTAAAGAATATGGCAATGACATATTACATCCCCGAATAGCGCCACGATGGCCTCTGTGAAATGTAAAATCTAGTAATATATTTATTTTATTTATTTCATATTTAATAATGCACTATAATAAAATGGAACGCGTAAAGTAGGAAGTAACGCTTATCTTATCTCTCGCTGACAAAGTCGGAAATTACTTATAATGTAGCGCTTAATATATATAAGAGATTACAATCGCATTTAAACAGATTTCTGTTACAATATTTTATATAGCTTTACCAAAATCGTTGCCATGAAAAGAAATAATAAACGAGAGTTAGAAAGAAAGAAGGCAAGCTATGAAAATGCTTTGTATGAAAAAAATTATTTCAATGGAGGCAACATTTTTATTGTTACATTTTTTGTAATATATTGTACGGTTGTTTAATTGGTTTAATGTTTAATTTTTAAACTGGTTGATGCTTATTTTTTTGTGAAAAGAATTAAATAATTCTATGATTTACTTTGGGTTTTAATGACAACGTCATCAAAGTTTTAATGACAACGTCATCAAAGTTTTTGTTTGTCAGACTATTAACATGTAACACCTATTTGTCATTCAAATATAATGTAGCATAAAGTTAATATACATGTACAGCAAATCTGAATCAATATATGCACTCGACCTTTAGGAATCTTTAGAAAACAAGATTGTGTGTGGTTTCACTGACTCTACTCTACTATACTCTAGGTTACTTTCAACCATTTGTTAATTAATTTATCCCTTATTTGCCAAAGTTAAAATATCTAGGAAATTTATTTCCAAAATAGAATACAAAACATGCTATAAAGAAATATGTTATAAAATTTGACATGCTGAAGAAGAATTTGAACAAAACACGTATAAAATAGTTTTAACTGTGAAATACCTTTCACAATATTTCATACAAATGAAGTACTATTTCGAAAATTATGTAGAGACTAATTTTAGTATCAAATATGGCTCTTTAAATTATTTAATGGAATTTAACTTTACGTTTATTTCTATATAGGTATTTATCCTGTTCATAGCAGGGTTGGTAGAGGAAACTGCCGTAACCATGAGAAAATAGTGCTTAAACTAAGCTTTTTCTAGTGCATATAGTTATTTACGCGTTACTTAAATACCGAAATAATATTTTTTATGTTACTTAAATACTGAAATAATATTTTTTATGTTCTTCTGTGTATCTGTCTTTCCGTTAGTCCGGACCAATATACAGACCGATAAATAAACTTTTACTAGAATATAGAAAAAACTGTGGAGACAAAACTTAAGGAAGCACAATATTTTTTATTAAAAAATAATAAGTAAACTATTATAGTTAAATTATAGTTAATGCGAGAACGTCGATCAGGCGAGAAAAACCGTGAAAAGGTTGCTTGTGTTAAATATAATAAATCTGTTGTATACTTAAACATTACTGTATAGCTTAAAATCCAGTCTGTATTATTTCTTTATAAAAATTCCTTGAAACATATCCATTAATTATGTTATTCTATATCCAGGTTCGCAATGCGACAGCCATTTTTATAATGGGCTTATCCTGCTCGGACCTGCTGTTCTGCTGTTTCAACTTACCACTAGCTGCGTCTACTTTCTGGCACCGATCCTGGGTTCATGGGGGCACATTATGCCGAATGTTTCCGCTGGCCCGATATGCCCTAGTCGCAGCCTCGCTTTTCACCGTTTTGGCAATAACGATCAACAGATATGTTATGATAGCCCACCCGAGACTTTATCCTAAGTAAGTTCAAATTATATTATTAATCTAAAATAATATAATATTAATAAATAATTGTCGTAAGTGTACCGTCGTGGCGTAGAGGCACAACTCCTGCCTGTAACTCGACGGTTTCTGGGTTCGATTCCCACTCGGGGAAGATGAATTTTACTATTTCCATTTTCTTCGCTCTGAAAACTAGGTAAAGCGCGGCATTGAGTTCCGCCACTCAACACGCAATGCTTTGAAAAATACGGAAAATGGGGGCGCAGAAATCAGAGACTACACAATGAAGTGTCTTAACATTAGGTTCCTATAGTTCCTGCAGTTCCCTCTGACTACCCTGCCATGTGCGTGACAAAAGTGTGAAGTTAAAAATATAAATAAAAAAAAATATTGTAATGATAGAGGAATATTTACTGGTGCATTTATTTTTTTTTACAAATTAATTGTTTCTAGAAATTTTTATATCAGTCATGAAAAGTAATTTAAACTAACAATAAAATAATATCAGTGCAGTAACAAAAAGTTTTTCTTGTCGACAGATTATACAAGACCAGAAATATAGCACTTATGCTGATATTCATATGGCTGCTGTCATTTGGAGTTATGATTCCAACCTGGTTCCAAAAATGGGGTCGTTTCGGACTTGATTGTAAAATTGGTTCGTGTTCAATACTTCTAGATGGAAAAAATAGATCACCAAAAAAAGTTCTATTTCTCACGGCATTTATATTGCCCTGTGTAGCAATAATAGTTTGCTACGCTCGAATATTTTTTATCGTTAGAAAAGCAACAAAAAAAACCATTAACTGTCCACAACGTGTACCGACACCAGAAGAACTATCTTCAACAGATACATCAACATCTATGTCAGCTCGAGTAACTGCTGATCTAAGTACTAGTAATACTGAAAGAAATAGTAATTTTAACGAGAGTCCAAAATTACAGCGTGGAGCTACATTTAAGTTAGAAACGAGAAATGGAGCCGTCCGACATACTGATGATCCTAAAGAACCCTCTAGACTACGACGAACCGCACTGCGGAAATCTATGGCACTGCTTAAATTATCTTTACCAACACGAAAAGATAGGAGGCTGGGAACAATGATAATGGCAATAATGATATCATTTTGTTTATGCCACCTACCCATAACAATCACGAAAGTTATAAATGAAATAACGCCGAATCCAGCATTGAATATTGTAGCGTACCTTCTATTATATTTGTCATCCAGCATAAATCCCGCAATTTACGTAGTTATGTCAAACGAATATCGAAAAGCTTATAAAAGTTTATTTAAACGGCGGTATAAGAGGCATCTGTCGCTAAGAGATAATAAAAATCTGTCATAGCAAATGCATTTCGAGTGTAAATTTAGATGATTAATGTTTTATTTTAATAAAATGTACATATTTTTCAAGTATTGCGACTGGTAAAACAAATGTTACTGATATTTGAGGCTTGCATTAATTAAAGCGTATTAGTTGTAGATGTTTCTCTAGTATTTATTGTTTTAGGATTAGTGTCTAATTGTACTGAGTGTATAGAATTAAAATAAAAGGTTTACCAATTACGAAGTAGTCATCGTTGGTGTTGTATATACATAATAATAATGAGAGCGTGATGATTGTTTTAAAAAGGGGCCCAAGGATAATTGCTTTTAACATTCCTATAATATTTTATAAATTAAAAATATGTATTACACACTTACTTGTGTGGACAGCTGCATCCAAAGATGAAAGTTTCTCAGCTAATATTTAAATGACAAAGGCATATAAGCTGAAAAAATTGTTTACTATTTTAAATAACCTTTCTAAAAATATCAGGATTTCCATATAATTAAGTTGTAATGTTTAATTGAATATAAGCAATAAAGATGGCTAGGGGATTGGTACAATAATAATGTGAAAGCAATCGAATTGTGTATTTAAAATATTATAGACTTAAATATAACGCGGAAGTAAAATAATTGTAACCAAAGAAAATGTTAATTCTATGTTAATTCTATTTTAATGTATCTTATATAGATTTTGTACTACATAAAATCAAAATTAAAATAAGATTAAACTTATAGTAATTTAAGAAATAATATAAGAGAAAAACGGAGAAATAAGAATACTCAAAGATGTGTCTCTCGATTTATGCTAAGTTGATAACTTGGTTATGTGATATTCTATGCCATGAAAGTTGAAGGCATGTAAAACACTAAAATTATGGTGCTCCCATAAATGACATATAACCCCACCAATAAATTAGCTCATAGTATGTAACACGTTTTCGTCTCTATCAATAATGTATCTGATTACAAAATAAAATTATGCTCAATAGTCAAATTTTGAATTCAATGAATTAGTCTATTTGAGAAAAATACGACATTATCTAATGTTAAGCCTTTAATATGTAATTAAAAATAACGGTTATAAATGTTTGTAACACAAATGTTATAATATCATCCAAGTTAGATGTGTAATTTTTATAATGAAATTGTTCAACATATAGGTATATTCAAAATAAATAAGAACATAACGAATACTCTTCACTTATAAAACAACTGGAAACGACATTGTAAATAAAAATTGATAAAAAATTATTAACAATTATTTATTGGTATAATTGTTTTATACACAATGATAAATGATTAAATTTGAATTATTATGGATATTTTTATTATATATAGAAATAGTATTTATTATGTTTTAAATATGTATTCTTACTTTTTTAATTGTAGTCTAATATTTGTGTACCAATGAATCGACTATCCGGGGCCACAGAACCCAAGCCATTGTACTTACCAAAGATGCAATTAAATTAATAAAAACAATTTAAAACTGCCTTTTATTTTTGTAGTTTCACGCATTATTCCGCGAATAACAGGTTAGACAGAGGAAACTGCAGGAACCATAGGAAGGTAGTGTTAAAACACTTCGTTTCCCGCCTTTCTTTCGATACATTGCGTGTTGAGAGGTGGAACTTAAGGTCGGGCTTATCTACTAGCTATAGCGAAGGAAATAGAAATTAAATAATATATCTTTATATTCTTCATGGGAATTGAACCCACAAACCATCGCGTTTACAGGCAGACGCTGTGAACTTCATGCGTCACGACTGTCCTCATGCTTTTATTTGTATCTATACAACAAACTAGAAAGCTCTAGTTTGGTGAATTGAAATGAAACACAATAATGTGATACAAACAATGTGAGTCGTTTATACAGTGGCAAGGTGTACATAATACTATTTCATTTATGTTTTGTTAATGTTTCAATACATTAATAAATAATAAATAATTATTTATTATTAAATTGCTCTTAAAAAAGTAATTGAAATTTATGTTATTAAAAGTTATGTATTCATTTATTCAAGATATTTATATTAATTTATAGAAATATATATTAATTTATAGAACAGAAAAATAGAAATAAGTTTAACTTTCGATTTGTGTTCACATGCAGTTTATGAATTATATAATACACAACATATCTATTATCTAATACTATCTTACAAAATGAAATGAAACAAAAATATGGTAAGCCTATAGTTGGTTAATGTATATTATATACTTATTATATATATATATATATATATATATATATATATATATATATATATATATATATATATATATATATATATATATATATATATATATATATATATATATATATATATATATATATATATATATATATATATATATATATATATATATATTAAATGAATTATTTAAAAGGATCAATGCTAAGATGTATAGAGCCAAAAAATCCAACGACTGACAAGTGCTACATCCTTTAAATACTTGTCTTCGATATAAAACTCTAAACATTGACAAGTAATTTTTATAAGATTAAATTAAGAACGTAGCGATTCGCAGACACACAATAAAAAAGAAAGTAAATAATATATAATATATGAATAAATATACTATTAACTGTAATATTTAAATTGAAGATGTTTTTCCACCGAGTATTGAACCCACTACCATCGTGAGTTAAACATGTTCTAGCCACGCTAAGATGGCGTCTAATTAATCTTTATTGCAATAATTAATTTACTAAAAGTTTCTGAACTAGAATTTATTTCTTTATAGCACTTAGGCATAAATTACTATCTTAACATAATTGTTGGCAGACAGGCGCTATGTTAATTAATATTATATGATCCAACCAGTCAACATTAAAGATTTAAGAACTTTAAGAAGTCTCACATTTCTCAAGTTCATAGAAAGACGATCGTATAAAATTAACGATATATACCATACTTTTATTACTATTTAACGTTTATTTGTTCATTGTCTCCAGACGAGTATGTGGTTTAATTATAATCAAAGGGTTAGATGATTACATCAAACCAGTTTCAGCTAATATGTTAATGGCAAAACTAAAAGTACGTTAAAATTGAATTGTAGAAAACAATCATATGATTTGTTTTATAATATACTAAACTAGATATAATATTATTTATAAAAACACCTTGCAATTGCAGAAAATTATCGAATCGGTATAATCTGATCCTATTTTAGGTACTTTTTAGAATTTTGCTACGATCAAATTATTTTGTTGCACCTACATGATCGTTAGATGTTTCTGAGCTTATTAAATCTTTTCTGTTAAATCTACATCTATGTATATGTTAGCAAAAAACTTGGTTCGCTGAGCCTTATTAGCCACCTACATATGTCATTGGCTAGGTTATTTTAGTGTTTGATTAAAACTAACGTAGCGGTAAACTGCTTTAGTAAAAGTAAAGTTAAGTAAAAATATCATTAGTTTTTATTCCCCAAAATTGTGTTCGCAAAAATATAGCATAATATTATTATTATTAATTTAATGTATTACTGTAGAAATATTACAAGAAAATGTCAAAATGACAAATTTGAACGTACATAGGTACATAGTAATAGCTTTGATATCCAGTCGATTCAATTATTCTTATATTTTTCCCAAGAAGCGGCACACAAAATGCAGAAAGCAGGAATCGGAATGTCTGGTCTTTTGTTCTGTCTACCCTGCCGCAAAACTACTAAAAAAGTAATAAAAATAAGTGCGTAGTTGAAATAATTTCAAAGATTCGAAGGAGGCTAGTAGGAGCTTGGATCCTTGTCCACAACAGTATGAACATTTTTTTATATGTTTAAATATATTTCCTGCATTCTTTTAAAAATGGTAATATTAGTAATGATTTGATAACAATTAGTATTAAGTAATGAAGGACTAATATGATTTTGCATATGCCTGATGAAGCTCATCATTTAAAACTCATCAATATAAAATGAGAACATATCAAAATAGGGAAGGATGGTAAACAATGTGAAATGTTATACACGCGTAACATTTCTTTTTTAAGTAAATCTATTTATATTGTCTGATAGTATTTTATGCTCTATTCTTTCAAGCTATACTCTTACAAATACATAGGTATGATTGGAGAAATAGGTTGCCTAGATGTGGTGGTGGTGTTCTCTTATCATGGACGTATGGGATTGGGAATAGGCATGCATATATTTCAGTTACAGGATAATCACGAAACATTAACAAAAAGTGGTAATAAGTTTTTCACACTTCCATTAATGTCCATAGCAGGGTTAAGTAGAGGAAAAACAATATGACGGTTTAGTATAGTACTCTCAGCCTTTTACTTCCTAGTGCAAACCAACGCCGTGCTTGGCCTTACGAAGTAGAGCCAAAGAAATTAAAAAATATGTAATTCATATTACTAGAGTGGAAATAGAACCCACGAAAAGTCCACGACGATTACAGGTAAGTGCTATATTTACACCCCCGATGATGGCATTCAACCTTTATTCATAAATAATGTAGAGATTAAACAAAGGAGAAAAAAAAGCAAATATATAGTTACGCTTACGGTCCTAGATTACAAAAGTAAATTAAGTCATTTTCAAACTGTAGATCTCATTGTACAGGTATTCCATAGAGTAGGTGCTAAAAATTTCTATAAGGAATCGTATATCAATTCATATTATATTAATTGAATATGTCAGGCGATCGTTTTATATGAAAAAACAAAGGAGATTGGGGAACTTCTGACCCCTTGGTACGTGACCGGTAGCGCTCCGTGAGTGATGATATGTATAATAGAAAACTTTATCACAATCTCATGACGCTGAATTTTGGATTTATTAATGAACATGTAATTTATTCTTCTTTTATCTCGCCTAAAGGATAGGCAGAGAGAGCTCAGAAAACCTCTGGAACCTAGTGTTAAGAGTCTCTGTTTCAAGCTTTCTTATTCGGAGCCATTGGTGTGAGCGGTGGAAATCCAATACCACGCTTGCTAAGTTCCAGGGCGGGAAGACAGGAGAATGAAATATCCCATCTGCTTCGATTGGAAATTCACCCAAAACAGCTGACGACGGACCAATCTACACAAGAAGGTTTTGCGGTTAATTTTTTAGTTACAATAACTTTAGATTTTTAAGTAGATGTATTTAAATTTAAAATTATTGCTGCATACTATTTTGCATGTTAGTAATATAAGGAATATGACATAATAGGAGGTTTATGTAAAAAAAAACGCTATATTTTGTATTGTTCATTAAACACCAAAAACTATATGTACAAAACGTAAACAGAGTACAAATAATGATGTAATCTTTCTACTTTCATCTTTTACGTGGTCGCAGAGGAATAGTTGTCAGGACTGAATGGACATTTTAGAATTGTGCACGTAGTTGTAATTTGCCCATAAGGGAATATAAGGCTCTTTTTTAGCATCTTTTAATTAGCTCAGATAAGTTGAGGTTATTCATTAACTGGCGTTGACGAGTTCTAATAAAGTCCCTTTCTGCCTAATGTCGATCAACACGGGACAGAAAGATGAGTTCTCTATTCTTCTCTGTCTTCCCAAAACGTGCAAGTACAAAAAAAATATTTTGTAATCAGTTGCACGTTTTTATCTACAAGAGAAACCGGTCACGCTTTCCGCCCTTTTTCAGGATCGCATTGTGTGGCAGAAATCAACGCCGCGCTTTGCCATGTTTACAGCACGAAGGAAAGAAAATTTATTGACCCTTTTAACTCCTTTTCACGATGTTGGAAATTGAACCCACAAACCATCCGCGCTTACAGCAGAAGCCTACAACGGGGCTCTGGTTTCGTCGTTCTGCGCCTCGGACGGTCTCTAAAAATATATACCCAAAAGTATTTTTTTTTTATATTATACAGTTCGGCATATGACTCCACTCCACCTGATGGTATTGTGGAAGGGAGTCCAAAACCGAAGGACCGGCAATGTTATGTCACTGACAACAGAAATGAGGTCTGCAATAGTGACCATCGCTCAGCCTCTTGACGCACGATGCCCTCTTCAAAGCCGTGTTTAAATGAGACGTGACGCCCCGTGAGCGACGCTTGCCGTGCGACATAGCCCGCTCAGGCACTGTTTCCCTCGCAGAGGCACTGGTTGTACGCTGGCCTGAGCGGCGATAACGAGGTTGTATAGCCATTTCCACAAGTTTTTACCATGCGTACGGTGGTAACAAGAAAGGCGCATGGTAAAATCCTACCACCAGAGAAAGCAGTTGGTCGCTCAGATATCCCTTAGTCGCATTCTTACGACACCCAGGGAGGAAAGGGGCGACGGAATGTAGCTTTCTCCGTAACTGCACGGATTAATCATCACATCGACTTTATAAAATATGACGTATTGAGGGGACCGTCGGGCGCAGAGGCGAAAGTGTCCCCCCCCCCCCCCCCCCCCCCCTGTGCTGCAAAGCACGGCCTCGAAAAAAGCGCCGAACCCCCCCAAGCGGGGACGGAGAAAGCCAGGACTGACGCAACGGAGTATATTAACACTAGGTCCCCCCACCGTTCCATAGCTTTCCATCGCACCCCATAACATTACAACGTGCGGCCGGATAAAGCCGATGAAGACTATATTACTTGCTTAGTTAGTGTACTTTTACCTACATTACCTGTTTCTTAAAATAGATCGACGTCTATATATACTACATACTACCGTACCCCCCCCCCCCCCCCCTCCCTACATACTATATACTCTATCCCACCTACTATATAAACTCCTCACTACCCTACCCCGATCCCTATATAGCCTAGCACTTATCATATACCTATACTACTACTATCACTATACTACCCCCCTACGACCTCACACACTAACAGCTATTATATATATATCATATAAAACCATCAAACATAAACAACCTATATAACATCAAACCTAACTTACCCCTACACATACTCACTAATATAATATATATACCGTCCGTTTGTTTTAACAGGTAGTAAAGTACTACCTAATAAGGCAAGTCTATTTATAGACACTTTTAGCCTAAATAATATTATAGAAAATATTTTGAGACGATATATCACACTAAACTATAATAAATAATATCATCCTGTCAGGTTTGTAAATTAGATACGACAACAATCAACAACCTTGTCTGCTAACTAGCTCAGCGTGCTGTACACGGTTCACCCTATATAACCAGAGAAGTTCCCTTCGTGATGCCCCGGAGAATATATGCCGGTTTCTGTTTCATTGTTAATACAATGTATTTCATAAACGACAATGTTTGATTATTGTTTTATAGAAACGGAAGGGGAAAGACATTTCTTATCAAGATTTGTTTACTGTCTGTGGAAAGTAAACGTTAGAGAAGATCATAATCAAAAACACACTCGTAAATCAATTATACCGTGAATTTTATTAAATTTAACACTGATTCGTAACTGATTAATGTGTTGTGCTGTAATCAGTATTGGTATGAGTGAGTATATATTTTTGTTACTACAGTGGACTCCTTTGTGGCCTCCTTTAAATATTCCTGAACAGTGTGACATATACAAAGAGACATGAATGGGTTAGTTTTTTAGAAAAGGTTTTATAGGCTTACCTTATTTTCTTGATCGTTATCGTACCGTTTCAATAAATGAGTGTATTGTCACAAGTTTTTCAATAACATGGAATATATTAGTGGGCGAACAGAATATTATAAATTATAGAACGTACAAGAATTGTAAGAATATCTATAAAATAATTTATGAAGAATTTTTAAGAATTTTTATTATAAATAGTAATAATAAAGTGCAAAATAAAATGTTGTTGCCATCTAGTTGCCATCCATACTTTTTTTACTTTGTATCATGTAAACAATATACAAAAACCTTGAAACCAACAGATATTAATGACATAAAACCTTTTGTTATTTGGCACTATCTTAATATCTACCCTTAAATAAAAGGAACAGCTAAAGAAGAATAAATTTTCTTTACTTTATCAGGTGAAAATGTAAATCACGGTCTGATTAAGGCTGTTGGCGTTGTTCCACATTTCCAAGGCCACTTCAATTGTGATCGGCTCAAATAAATTACTATAAACGAAAAAGCTTTCTCAAAATTATTCACTAAACTAGATGTAATATTACTTATAAAAACAGATTTCTTTTGTTATCAGGAAATTAATGAGTCGGTAATGGTAATAATTTTGAAGATATTGTATAGAAAATCAAGCAACATTTCCTTATAAAAAATATTTAATTCATATGTCCAAAAAACATACATGATGCCAAAGAAAAATATCCTACTGACGAAAAAGAAGTGGTTTTATAAAATAATTACTGCCCAGTCCCCGACATCGAATACATTTGGCTTAGGGCACTCTATCATGTAACTATGTACGAGGTCTATCTCATCCATCTCATAAAAAATTAAGGTCATATAATAAAATTCCTAACGTTGTTACAATAGTATCCAATTTGTAAGTTACTCTGTTAGTTTTGCTAAATCACGTTGAAATACATAAGGTAATAATGTTCATAAATTTTTAAAATCTGTACGACTTATAAATAGTTACCTGTTTTTTTTATTGATTTATTTATTAATTATGTCCTGAAAATTCCTAACTCATTTATCTATTTCATAATTTTACCTGAGGGTAATTACGTAGGTTAAATCATTTAACTACTACTTTTCAGTCAACACTTCAGCCACCATTTTTACTATATAGTACTTATTACTTCTTAGAAATTTTATTATCTAATTTTGATATATTTAGATTATATATGTCGGCGCAAAAGCTTTAAATTAATTATTTAATCAAGTTATTTCGAATTAATTTGTAAATCAGTTGTTGTTTATGTTTAAAAATCAAAAATTAATTAATCATTATTAAAAGGAAACATAAAAATGAATTTAATTGATTAAACAATTGTGTTCAACAGGTGTTGTTATTATGATTTTTACTATAAAAGGCAGTGCGACGGTTCAGGGGTTCATTGTCACTCGATCCGTCAGACTGTTCGGACGAACTTTGTGTCTTGATCGATTGTTGAATAAACCTATTATTTTACTGAAATAGTTTTATTATTTCATTGCAAAATGAGCCATCAAGATTATGTTGGTGAAAGTGACGTCAGCAACGCTGACGTCACACTTTTTAAAAATAACCCTGGAGGAACTTCTTCGATATATAAAATATAGTTAATAAGTGGTCAATGAACAATAAATATTAGTAGTGCTAATGATGATAAACTACTCTAACACTAGTATACATCGAGCCAACGACTGTCATGTCTTCAATCAGATACTATGAGCCCAAGCAATGTAAGCCACAGAACCATATAGGGCACATTGTGGGCTCAAAGGTAAAAACATATTTTCTTTCTTAAACTTATATTGATTCAATATCATATTTTCTTAGTACAGCAAAACACCTGTTAATTCATCTAGGGATTCAATTAAAGATTCAGGATTGCGGGCATTATATATATTTGAAAGCACACATAGACTGTTTAGCTTCGCTTTAATGACGTCCCGTTTATGAAATTACTTTTTCAATATTTAGTGATAGACTAATATATACTAATTTACAAGCTTAAGTTTTCGTAAATTAATTATTTCTGCGAGTACTTTGCACTATTTTTAAATTGCCAATATTGGCTCAAAATTTTACAGCAAAATAAACTCAAATTAAAACTAACTAATAATTAAAATTAACTAATTGATACCAATATTCTGTATATTAACTTTCGGATGACTTTAAGCCAGCAAGCCAGCAAGCTCTCTGCTTACTTTGCTGTTGTTAAGGTACTTTCTTCGTTTCTCTTTCCCCACATGGGAATTGAATTCACGCAGGTAAATAGGTTTTATTAGAACATTTGTGAAATTATTATAATTTCCAAATGATAAATCGCTTAATTTTGGCGCAAAAGGTACCAAAGAATACATTACGTCCTTCACAAATATTACCCAATTAAACAAATTAAAAGACAGATCGTCCGTATAAATCACATAACGAACAAATGTTTGTGAGAGTAATATATTTTGCCTTTGATATTTCATAGAATGAAATATATATAAAATGAATTAAATGCCAATTTTTCTATTCAAATTTCAAAGAATATTGAGTCTTTAGTTTCATAAAGGTAGTTAATTTCAATTAAACTTGGTAATAAGGTTATTTTTATGTTAAATACATAAAGAAAGGATCTAGATTTAATGTTAAATACATAAAGAAAAGGATTTAGATATGGAAAATTCGATATTGTAATAAGTACTTTCATTAATACTAAAAACAACTTACAATATAGAGTTAAATTCTATGTAGTAGTTTGTCGAAATATATAGCAAATGTAGAAAACCAAGTACACGTACATAGATTTACCATCTGTATGCGGATGATTTGCAGTTGTATCGACATGGCTATATACATGAACTGTCTGATGTTATTAATATTTTAAATAAAGATCTAACTGCTATATAACGTTGGGCTGAATCTTTCGGTCTCTTAGTAAACCCGAAAAGCCGACTTGCAATTAAAATCAATTGGAATGTAACACCTGCGATTATATAATCTGGAACTCAAATTTCATATTACGAAAAAATTAAGAATTTGGGTCTTATTTTTAGTAAACATAGCATTTCTCCTTAGTTCTCTTAAGCGTCTCCAATTCTTCCATAGCCATAAAACAAAATAATGCCAGCGCAATGTCGCTCAATTTCTCTACTCCTGAAAGAAGAAGTTTGGCACTCAATTTTCTTTTAGCTCCCCGCTAGAGATATAGCGTGAAGCTATGTATGTATGTATGAGACTCCTCTCTCATAACACGACGTAGATAGGATGCTAAGCATTAAGATTATCTACATGGTCAAAACCTCAATTAACTTAAGCTTTCACCAATTACTTAGTTATTTTTTTGTAATTTTATTAATAGTAGAGAAATTGAACACGACAGTTTTAGTTCTTTTTACATTACATCACTGGAAATATAGGACAATCAGTTCCGCACTCCGTCAAATTGAGCTGTACTTTCAACTATTATTTACAGTACGCTTAGCTGCTGCACCACGACGCTTTTGTTTCTCTTATTAAACTATCTTAAAAATTAAATCCTACAAAACTTTTCTTATATAACTAACTCTATGGTCAAGTTAATGGTCCTTGCCAATTTTAACGTCACGTAACACCCTTCCCTCCCTTCCCTTCCCTCTATATTTTTTTAATGGAAGCTTCACGCTTTACGCTTTATCCCGCACAAGGCAGGGTAAGCAGAGGGAACTGCAGGGACCGTGGAAACCTAGTGTTAAGACACTCCGTTGCTTAGTCCCTGCTTTCTTCGTCCCCGCTTTCCGCCGTTTTCGAGGCACTGCGTGTTGAGTAGCGGGACTCAACGCCGCGCTTTGCCTAGTTTTGCCAGAGCGAAGAAAATGGAAATAGAAAAATCCATCTTCTCCGACTGGTGATCGAACCCAGTAACCGTCGCGTTACAGGCAGACGTTGCGCCTCTGCGCCACGACGGAAGCGTTGTTATTAATTTGTCCTTTGCATTTAAGCGTAATTTGTCAAACGAATTTAATAAAGTGTTCCGCTCGAAACGTTTCAGATGTTATACACCAAAGCGTTTGATCGGAAATTGGATTATAAATCCGCCATCCGAAATAACTCATAGGTTAGACACAAAGTAGGACCAAAATAGAACAACAGATAGAAATATGAAAAATATTAAATGGTATAAATATAAATATAACCGTGAATGCTAAGAAATTTTATATTGTAATTTTCACATATACGTCAAGCTTTACTATTTCTATGTTATGCATGTTACTTATCAGCCTCTGTATACATTTCAGTTCAGTAATGCAAAGAAAATATTTTTCTACTAGTTTGTTACGATAACGCAGATGAAAAACCAGATTTAGAGATAGAGCAACGGGGAATAAAAATACTGTTTATCCAAGACCCCATGTGAAATAATTATAATATATGGGTGTATACGTATATTATTGTATACGTTTTACATTACCAAAAATTTTTACTAACGTTTAAATCTGTTACTATTACTACTCTAAAGGATATACTATTCAACTTGTTAATTAAAAAAAAAAATATATTGCTACAATATTTCTTTACTATACAATACAAAATAAATTTTATTTTTTACTACACAATTTTTTTATTGATGTAAATAGTGTTGTACTTAAATTAATTAGTTATACCATTGAAAAGAAATTGTCAATAGTATATATATATATATATATATAATATATATAATATAGTATATATATATATATATATATATAT